>JALPQI010003838.1:0-71416 GCA_025490895.1 Thaumatotibia leucotreta | reverse complement strand
GAGGTAATGGTCTCACCGCGAGCTACTAAGCTATGAACTATCGGCTATAAACACGAACAAAAGATACGCACTCCCGTGTAAATAAAAGAGACACGGTGATACTCGTACAGCTATCAGCTATCACCGCCGGGCGAGTATCGCCGCGTCTCTTTTATTTACACGGGAGTGCGTATATTTTATTCGTATTTATAGCCGATATAGTTCATAGCTTAGTAGCTCGCGGTGAAACCAGTGCCTGAGTATTTAACCTTTTACTAAGTAGGTAACTTTGTCTAGGTTTAACGATGTAGTACGTTTAATGAAGGTACCTAACTAAGATAATAATCTTACATTGAAACGCCAAAAATATGATTAAGTATGGAAATAGTACATTACGATTTACGATACAAGTGCGAAAAAAAATCGAAGAAATATCGAGTGGTGGTAAATTAAAACATGACAAAAGGAAGTGTTTTAAATCGACACGAGTTACGTATTTCCTCGCACGTGTATCGTATGACGTTTTTCAGTACAGATGGTCCTCCTAAGTTTCCACCTGACCAAAAATAAACCACTTCTCAGCGCACTTTCGAACCTCAATTTTTCCCACTTGTATTGTAATGTACTATGTATTTTCATTTGGCATAATATTGATGTACGATTGTTAGCTTGACCTGGTACCTACAGTTTTTGTTGTTTTCTTCGGTTTCCATGAAGCTAATGTTACCAATAAACTTTAAATCAAATGTATATACCTAGTTTTAAAACAGTTTCTGCTAGTGGATATATCTTCCTTAAAAATATAATCATGTATTTTAAACTGTCAGATTATAGTTTGATTTTAACTTAAATTAATAATAGTTTAACTTTAACAGTCAAGAACCGCTATAGAAAATAAGTTTTGATTTTTGAACGCTAAGCGTTGTCTAAAAATTTATAATAAAAAAAATTGCAACATAACCCATTTTAACAGTTTTTTTTATAATTTTAAGACTTGACATTGGACTACATACGTGTTACTAATGACTTTTGTATCAGTTATTTTCAATATAATCTGACACCAGTTCAAATTCTCTATTCCTTCATGCGGACATTCCACTTCGTCGTTCGCCTTATGCGGTCGCCGAATCAAAGTATGAAGTTGCCAGGGAACCGACAATGTTTGCATGCGGCGAACGACCAAGTGTGATTGCCGCTTCAACCTTAACGGATAGTATTGGATAAATATATATGACTCGTTGAAAGTTTTAATAGGTAGCCTAAGATAGTGACTAAGCTAAATACGAGATCCACCAATGAGGAAAACAATTATTAATGTTAAGACTATTTATTTGTTCTCAAAATTTAAATCGGTATACTTGGGCCATTTCCGCAAGTGGTGTACAGTCAACAAAATATGTGGTCTACTACTTTTCGAATCTATTCAATTATCAACAAAAACATTGTCTATCACTTTTCGACTATTACGAAAAGTGATAGACAATGTTTTTGTTAATTGTATGTACTGTCACTCCCACTGTTTTAATTGCATATTTTTATTTCTTAGTATCTTGAGATTCATGACGTTTTCGATCCTTATAGGAGATAAAAATTGTGTGAAGTTTATTTATTCCATTTCGTTACTATTGTTCAGTCAAGTGTAAAAACAAGTGTCGAAAGAATCCTCTTATAAATATGTTACGACGTTCTTATTACACATAATTAAAATGCACTGGGACATATTTAAGAATTTTTTTTTATACACCTTATTTTTTGACCTTGACTGTTGACTGTTCATAGACTTTGTATAGCGGAAACGGAAAGAACGGAAAATATACAAGAGTTTTGGGACTATTTTTATCTATTAGGATCGATAGAGCTCGTGATTCTTATTAGGAAAACTTTAAAAAATGTGAGTGAGTTTAATAAAATGTCCCACTTTGTCGTTTGCCATAAAGCCGCTTTGTCAGTTTATTCATATGAAGATACAAGGAAATCTCGTCTTTATGGTAAGTGACAAAGTGGGACGTTTTACTAAAAACTAACACAAATATCCATTATTAAGAAGTGGAGGTAGTACTTTTGCGAGATTGGCTGAATTGCGTCCTTCCTTATAATGAGGGCATTCTAAGTGATACTTGTTCCATATTTTATAGTCTGACCACATTAACTCTCCCGAGCGAATGAACTGGGTGTTTGGACAAGTTGCCAATCGCTAGCGCTTAATCGTCAATCGTAAACGAAAGGCAGCTAACTGCTCACTTGTCGCACTAATATGATAGAGTGACAGACAGGGAAAATTACGATACGCTACTAAGCGCTAGCGATTGGCAACTTGGCTAAGCATCCTGTCATGCATACAAAATGTTTTATGGCCGGACTCTAGTACAGTCGCCATCAGATATATCGGATACGATAAGTCACGTGACTTTTCGTACGAATCTGCCATTCTCATAAATGCATTACTTATACAGTATGTATTTGAACGTAAAGCAAAGAAAGAAACACATTAATATTTAGATCATACTAAACAACTTTTACTATGGGGCCAAACTCGAATTCGTGAAAAAAAAAATTACTCTCCCATACAACGTGTTCATGATCACGCAATCAAAATGTATGAAAATGTCCAAATTTTTTTCGTGAATTCGGGTTTGGCCCCATAGTAAAAGTTGTTTAGTATGATCTAAAAATTAATGTGTTTCTTTCTTTGCTTTACGATCAAATACATACTGTATAACCATAGTCTAGTTGGCAGTGACCCTGCCTACGAAGCTGGAGGTTCCGGGTTCGAATCCTGGCGAGGGCATTATTTGTGTATTTATTTATCACAAATATTTGTTCCTTGATCATGGCTGTCTATGTATTTAAGTATCTATACGTATCTATCTATTATATATATCGTCGCTTGGTACCCACATCACAAGCCTTAATTGAGCTCACCGTGGGACTAGGTTCATTTGTGTAAGATGTCCCAAGATATTTATTTATTTATATTTTATATACGATATTACGACGCTTATCGTATACGATGGCAAATGTCACCTTGGCTAGGCCTGCCGATGGCGACTGTACACTGTTATTAGTTGTCGTTGAAGCATCCTTTCTATTCGGAATGACACAAATAGCTGTACTGTAGCTTAGCTCAAGTTGCCAAAACGTAACCAAAAAAAAAGTATTTTTATAAATGATTTTATGGATAAATATATGTATTATTTGATATGATTGTTAATTTATTAATTATTTTTGTTATGAATTACATTTTCCGTCCCGGGTCGAATTGTTTTTTCCGTTGTATTATTGTATGGTGAAAATAAATTATTATTGTAAAAGTGGTTTATTATTCGTCCCTCTAGCACGCCGAGTCCCATCGCTATAGCCCGTGACATTAAGGCTGTTTTTCCACCAGACATGTGCGAGGATGTTTCCATACAAATGACACTTCGCTCGAGTCATTAAGGCTGCGGCTCCACTGACGCGGAGAGGAGCGGAGATGTGCAAAATTGACCAACTACATTCTTCAAATTCTAAATTCGAAACACTGTGATGCGCTCTCATTGGCCGAGCTCCCACAGCTCCGCTCTCCGCGTCAGTGGAGCCGCACCCTAATAGGTGTAATTTGTATGCTAACACATCCTCGCACATCTCTGGTGGAAACGCAGCCTTAAGAAAGAACTTTTTACAGTTTGATTTTAATCCATAGGCACTGGTCTCACCGCGAGCTAGTAAGCTATGAACTATCAGCTATAAACACGAACAAAAAATACGCACTCGCGTGTAAATAAAAGGGACACGGCGATACTCGCCCAGCTACTAGCCGATAGTTAATATCATAGCTTAGTAGCTTGCGGTGAGACCAGTGCCTTATTAACACGTTCGACGCCGGTGACACAGCGTGTGTTCAACAAAATCAGATTCCTATGCCAGTGACACACATACGTGGTCAGACTTATTCTTATGCCACTAGCATAAATCAAGTTCTTCCTCCTACGCCAGTGCCATAGAAATGCGAACGTTTTTGACACAAGTGCTGTGTCACTGGCATAAGAGTACAATCTGTTCAGTCACACATGCGCGTCAATGGCATAGGAGTTCTATCAGATAATTTCGATCGGCATAGTATTAGTGCTTAGTGAAATAGTACTGGAGGCGAACGTGTTAATATAAAACTTCATAGCTGACTATGAAAACCTAAATAGGAAAGATGAACGATGAAATGAAACTAAAAATCATTTAACTACATACTTGTATTATTCTTCAGAAGGCAAGTTATATTTCAACATGTACATAAGTTAACATATATATCTTATCGTACGTATATCTACAATAACTAACGTTTGTACAGTGTAATATCACAACAGCAAATTAATGTATCTTTAAAGCTATCTTATTAGTGCGGTTTGTGATTTTTAGCAATATGGCAGCCGATTCTAAATCATTTGAAACTTTTGGACGCCAATGATTGATAAATCTGCACCACAGGTTCATCGTCAAAGACTGATATACACCATGAGCTCTTATAACCCGAAAGATTTTTAACCACGCATTTTTGATGTAAAAACAAACAAAAAATATTATATCAGTTTTGTCATTTTTGCCGAAAAAAAATGTCTTTATTTTTACTATTTTTGAAAGTATTTTAACACAAAAAGTAAATGTTATTCATAAAAATGGCGCTTAAGTGAGTGGTAACGTAATTTTTTTTACAAAATCCTCATTTTTTAAAGGTTTTATTTCTCACTTTTTAACATTTATTAATGAGGTTAGTGAGAATATTCTCCATAATGGCACCAACGCCGTTAAAAAGACTTTTTGTACTGAGTAACAATACATTTTTTTTTCAATTGGCAATAACTCTGAAACTAGGCGATATCCAGAAAAGTTTATATGACATTATTTAAAGTTTTTAAATGTGGTCAGGAATACACTGTTAAAATCGGTCGGGTTTAAACAGCCAACGATCATGGTCCACAGAGCAATATAGATCTACACGCACGTGCGTAAAGTTCAAATTCAGTTTTGACACTGGTGCTGTGGCGTTTGAGTGACAGGTTTTGTATTTGACGTGGTGTCGAAAAGTTTAATAGCATCAGTATTTTTTACATACATATTTTTATTTAATATACTTTTAAGAAACGGTTGTTAAATTAAAATATTGATATTCTCTACCAGGGACCCGTTTCTCGAAAGCTTGTAACTTGTAATACAAGTGGAAGGCTCTTTTTAACACTATTAATTAGATAAGGACTTCCGCTTGTATTACAAGTTATAAGCTTTCGAGAAATAGACCCCTGGCCTTGAAATAAATTTATAATTGCTGATTTACAACTTTCATTCATTCGTCTCGTGGACTGTGGGTACCATTGGTAAATATTTTAAGAAAAAATAATCAAATCGAAAGTGATCATACTAATTAGTTATTTAACTACATTACTCGGCGCATTTTCGTATTATGCTAATTGCAATAGTATTTATTAACTACTTACACTAATTATTACATCGAAATATATAATATCACTCTTAATATTATTAAAACAAAAATAATACGTAATGCTGTTTTATAATAATAGTATTTGTCACACTGTACTGTTGTCTAATACAATTGCAATTACACATTACAATAGTTAAATAATATGGTTTATAAATAAACTATTTTAGTGTTGCCACTTTCTGTAATATTGCCTACTTATATTATAAATATCTGGAATGGCAATTTCATCTGTAAAGAAAATAAAAAAATCATTTCTTTTAACTTACTTTATCTATGAACTTTATAAATTATTACAAAATCAAATATTATCCAATACACTTAAAGTGAACATAAAGTATACTTACAAATTGTACTATAATAATAATTATCACACGTTTGATATTATAGGCCAAGAGCTAGTCATGAAATATAGCCACTATATATTTTAATTCAGTAGGTACAATGCAATAACGAATCCTCAAGCTAAATATTAAAGCTAATCTGAAAAGAATATTAACTTCAGAGTGTAGTATTCAATCCGAACATTCAGTATTTTATGTTATTTAATTACAATGAAGGAATACAGATACTAGCTCTTTGCCTATATGTATATATCACGACATTTCACTTTCATGAACTAAATTCGATTACCAAAAAAGTATACATTTATAAAATTGTGCATGTAAATTATGGCTAATTATTCTAAAACTATAATATGCTTATTCAACTAAATAAATATCGTTTTATGACAATGTATTTGTTGAACTTTCGAAGTAATCACTAAAGAGATCATTTAGAGTAAATTCTAAACGAATAATAAATTATAATACTATGAAGCTTCCTACTACCCGATATGCCAGCTTGGTGGAAAGCTGCTCAATTATTAAATGGCAAAAGTAACTATACCAGTTTTCATTTAGTTTGAACAATCAACTTTTTTCGAGCAGTGTACTTGTTTACTGTATAATTAATGATTATACAATTTGTAGCCTACGGGAACTTCTTTAATCATTAATATCGTTATGTACGAATTATATCTATAAGTATTTTTGCGCTCCCGTGTATGTGAAAAGTACCGATTTTTCATTAATATCACTGAGTTGACAAACTCTTACTTTCATAAAGCTCTAGGAAGAACTCTGTCTGCTGAGTCACGGTCAAAATTTAACAAAAGAAAACTACAGTTAAACAACTATGGCTTTAGTTAATTTATTGATCAGCTATGTAAATGAACTATTTTACAAATAGTTAGTGGGTGAATCAACTTTTTTCTGTCTGTTATTACCATGGTTACGGTCGCCTGAGTCACGCTGTTTTTTTGCAAAATTATGCTACTTAATTTATGAAAACATGTATATAGTCTATGTTTGTAGATGGCCCATCAAGTAAAGGGTTTATTAACACCAGAAAAATGCATGTTTGCAAATTTTAAGTAGCATAATTATGCGTAAAACCAGCGTGACTCAGGCGACCGTAACCATAGTAATAACAGAGAGAAAAAGTTGATTCACCCTAATACGTTTTTATATTAAGGTGTTATTGCAGTTTTATCGGGTAACGACTACACAGGGTGGTCCAAATCTTGATGTCAAAAAAAAAATTATTTTTAATAGTTTTTTTCTTTAAATTTCCAGAATTTCTCAAAAAAAAATTCAAAAATTCATAACTCGAAAACTACAAAAAATCGGCTAACATACATGGGGTATATTCTGATAGCTCATGACGTGAGGAATCTAAGAAAATTTTTTTGACGTCAAGGTTTGGACCACCCTGTATACAGGCCGCACGGAAAAGTTGATTCTCCCTGCCGTTCATCAAATCTTGTGTTATAAATAAAGCTGGCATTCGGGAGCATTTTCTAAACCAACAATTGACACAACGACAATTACAACAGTACATAATAAATTATAAGCAGCGTATAAACTTACCCCCTTTTTCATAAACGTCCCCTAACTTAGCAAGCTGCTGAGTATTGTTTGTCTCTTTCGGTCTTATCAATATATCTTTATGAGCGGAAAGGACATACAATACTTGAAACGTCCACGGAAAAAACATGTCTAATCAATTCAAATTACAGAAGGAAAAACCACCTTTTAACAGAATATAAAATAAGTAAAAAAAGTTTTAAGTTAAACGGTTTTTATTGCACCAAAAACTAGAAAATAAAAATTAGTTGTAACTAACCGTAGATGCTACTTTCTGTAGATTAGTCACGTGAAACTATTATCACTGTAGTCTTCCCAAGTCGGATGCTGAAAGCCACGTTTAGCATCTATGTCAGTGGATTAAGCGTTACCTAATCGGAAACTTTTACCAAACTAAAATAAAAACGTGGGGCGTACGCAATTATGATTAAGTCACTATAGTTATTTAAGAACACAGATAGAAATCAAGACAGCAATAGTGTAATAAGTTTTGTTCTGGCCTTGATAAAAGTTATTTACCTCTGTAGAAGTGTTGGAACAAATTGATTGATTAATTGCAAAATTAAAGCTACAATTACATATTTATGTTGAACTTGTATGTTTCTTTATAATAACGCCCCACGTTTTTATTTTAGTTTGGTAAAAGTTTCCGATTAGGTAACGCTTAATCCACTGACATAGATGCTAAACGTGGCTTTCAGCATCCGACTTGGGAAGACTACAGTGATAATAGTTTCACGTGACTAATCTACAGAAAGTAGCATCTACGGTTAGTTACAACTAATTTTTATTTTCTAGTTTTTGGTGCAATAAAAACCGTTTAACTTAAAACTTTTTTTACTTATTTTATTTTCAAGTTTTTAGTGCAATTGTTAAGTTAATTTGCGATACTAAATATTCTACATCAAAGATGTTGTTTGTAATACTCGTATGCAATACAATTATGCATGCTAGCGTTTATCTCTCGCGCTTTAATAACGACAGGGCTGACAGGGGTATACTCATACTCTCAGTCATATCAACCGGATGACTGCCGGTCCAACGGCACGTCCTATGCAAGTCTGACAGCCGGAGGGCCGTAGGCCCGAACCACTCACGTTGTGAGTCTATCAGCTGGAGGGATGCAGGCCCGACTGCTCGCCCTACTCTACGCGATTCACTAACGCTGTCACTCTATAATCTGGAGGGCCGCAGGCCCGACAGCCCGCCCTACGCCATCCACTCACGCTGTCACTTTATCAGCCGGAGGGCCGCAGGCCCGACGGCTCACCCTACGCCATCCACTCACGCTGTCACTCTATCAGCCGGAGGGCCGTAGGCCCGACGGCTCACCCTACGCGAACCACTCACGCTGTCACTCTATCAGCTGGAGGGCCGTAGACTCGACGGCTCACCCTACGCGAACCACTCACGCTGTCACTCTATCAGCCGGAGGGACGAAGGCCCGACGGCTCGCCCTACGCAATCCACTCACGCTGTCACTCTCATCAGCTGGAGGACCGCAGGCCCGACAGCCCGCCCTACGCGGACCACTCACGCTGTCATTCTAACAGCTGGAGGGCCGCAGGCCCGACGGCTCGCCCTACGCGATCCACTCTCGTTGTCACTCTATCAGCCAGTGGGCCGAAGGCCCGATAGCTCGCCCTACGCGATCCACTCACGCTGGCATTCTATTAGCTGGAGGGCCGCAGGCCCGACAGGCCGCCCTACGCGAACCACTCACGATGGCACTATATCAGCTGGAGGGCCGCAGGCCCGACGGCTCGCCCTTCGCGATCCACTCACGCTGTCATTCTATCAGCCGGAGGGCCGCAGGCCCGACGGCCCGCCCTACGCCATCCACTCACGCTGTCACTCTATCAGCTGGAGGGCCGCAGGCCCGACGGCTCGCCCTACGCGATTCACTCACGCTGTCACTCTATCAGCCGGAGGGCCGTAGGCCCGACGGCTCACCCTACGCGAACCACTCACGCTGTCACTCTATCAGCTGGAGGGACGAAGGCCCGACGGCTCGCCCTACGCGATCCACTCACGCTGTCACTTTATCAGCTGGAGGACCGCAGGCCCGACAGCCCGCCCTACGCGGACCACTCACGCTGTCATTCTAACAGCTGGAGGGCCGCAGGCCCGACGGCTCGCCCTACGCGATCCACTCTCGTTGTCACTCTATCAGCCAGTGGGCCGAAGGCCCGATAGCTCGCCCTACGCGATCCACTCACGCTGTCATTCTATTAGCTGGAGGGCCGCAGGCCCGACAGGCCGCCCTACGCGAACTACTCACGCTGGCACTATATCAGCTGGAGGGCCGCAGGCCCGACGGCTCGCCCTTCGCGATCCACTCACGCTGTCATTCTATCAGCCGGAGGGCCGAAGGCCCGACGGCTCGCCCTACGCGGACCACTCACGCTGTTATTCTAACAGATGGAGGGCCGCAAGGCCGACGGCTCGCCCTACGCGATCCACTCACGCTGTCACTCTATCGGCCGGAGGGCCGTAGGCCCGACAGCTCACCCTACGCGAACCACTCACGCTGTCACTCTATCAGCTGGAGGGCCGTAGACTCGACGGCTCACCCTACGCGAACCACACACGCTGTCACTCTATCAGCCGGAGGGGCGTAGGCCCGACTGCTCGCCCTACGTGATCCACTCACGCTGTCACTCTCATAAGCTGGAGGACCGCAGGCCCGACAGCCCGCCCTACGCGGACCACTCACGCTGTCATTCTATTAGCTGGAGGGCCGCAGGCCCGACAGGCCGCCCTACGCGAACCACTCACGCTGGCACTATATCAGCTGGAGGGCCGCAGGCCCGACGGCTCGCCCTTTGCGATCCACTCACGCTGTCATTCTATCAGCCGGAGGGCCGCAGGCCCGACGGCCCGCCCTACGCCATCCACTCACGCTGTCACTCTATCAGCTGGAGGGCCGCAGGCCCGACGGCTCGCCCTACGCGATTCACTCACGCTGTCACTCTATCAGTTGGAGGGCCGTAGGCCCGACGGCTCACCCTACGCGAACCACTCACGCTGTCACTCTATCAGCTGGAGGGCCGTAGGCTCGACGGCTCACCCTACGCGAACCACTCACGCTGTCACTCTATCAGCCGGAGGGACGAAGGCCCGACGGCTCGCCCTACGCGATCCACTCACGCTGTCACTCTATCAGCTGGAGGACTGCAGGCCCGACAGCCCGCCCTACGCGGACCACTCACGCTGTCATTCTAACAGGCGCCACATCCTACGCGGACTACCCACGCTGTCAGCGGTTATGGCACACTAATAGCGTTTATGGTAATATTGCCGTATCAGATTATAGGATTTGGAAGTGAGTATTCAGTTTATATGTTTTTACCCATTAGCTAAAGCATTACCATAAATTCAACATTTCGATAAACCTGGCGGTTATGGCAGGCAGTGGCACGTGTCTCAGCAGCATCAGGTTTGAGGAGTTGGAAGTCAGTATTATATCCGTCTGTATCTTTTCGTCCAATATTCCGCAGGGTTTGAAGACGAAAGTCTTTGATCAGTGTATGTTGCCAGTGATGACATACGGTACTAAACCGTGGTCGTTTACAATGGGCCTCATAAAAAGGCTCAATGTGACCTAAAGGGCAATAGAGAGGGCTATGCTAGAAGTCTCTCTGCGATATTGGATTAGAAATGAGACCATCCGTAGCAGAACCAAAGTAACCGACATAGCTCTTCGAATCGCTAAACTGAAGTGGCAGCGGGCGGGGCTCGTTGCGCGTGGAACCGATGGCCGTTGGGGCGGTAAGGTTCTCGAGTGGCGGTCACGACCGTAACGGAAGGCGCAGCGTGGGTAGGCCCCTCACAAGGTGGACTCATGCTTATGACCTGGTGAAGGATGCTGGATGCGAGGGGCACAGGGCCGGTCCACACGAATCGGCCCTGAGCCACCCGCATCAAGGCAACCTTTGCCACAAGGCAATCTTCGGGGGAGGCCTATATTCACCAGTGAACGTCTTTCGGCTGATATGATGATGATGATGATGATAATGAAATCCGTAAGTTTCTACCAAATATCTAAAGCAGTTCTTCAAAATTTACACATTGCTAAACCTAGCGGTTGTGGCAGGCAGTAACACTGGAGTAGGTATCAGATTTGAGGAGTTGGACGTTAGTATTAAATTCGTATGTTTCTACTTAATATTTAAAGAACTTCTTTAAAATCAAGATACCGATAAAAGATTAACCTTGCGGTTATTGTGGGCAGTACTGCAGCATCAGGAATGAGGAGTTGGAAGTCAAGATCGCCTCTGTTAGTATTTGATTACGCCAAACATGCTATACTTTCATTTTCACGTGTCTATCACTCACGGTTAAGGTAAGCAGTACGTCTGCAGCATCAGGCTTTGAGGATACAAAGATACAAATATTATAATATTGCATTGTCATGGGGACTTGATAAGGGTTCAAAATTTTATTGATTTCGGTGCAGTAGAAGTGGTCGAAAAATCGATCACAAGATTTGAAGCATCGACGACAGTTGATACGCGGTGAAGTTAATAAAAACCGTTTAAAAATGTGATTTTGCCCTGATTTTTTTAAGCACTGGACATGTTTTTTCCGTGGACCCTTCACTTAGCGGCTTGCTAAGTTAAGAGATGAATAAGGGGGTTAAATTGTAATAACATCATCATCACCCTATCGCAGTTCACTGCTGGACATAGGCCTCTCCTATTGATGTCTGGCAAAAAATGGCAACGTCGTAAGGTTTTCGCGTATTCTTTACATTCATTATTATTACATTATTTATTTTTTTGCCAGGCGTATCTACGCGTATGGACGTAATAGGCAGAGTTGAGCAAAAAGTAATAAAATTACTCCAATTACAAAGTAACCTAGATTACTAAGTACACATAAAATAATACATCACAACTACATTATTACGAATTTCCTTTTCGTACGTGTATCATACGTTTTTCAGTACATATGGGGCTCCAAAGATTACGACCTGACATAAAATTAACCACTTCTCGCACTAGCTCGTAAGGCTGCGTTTCCACCAGAAATGTGCGAGGATGTGTTTACATACAAATGACACCTCATTTGTATGGAAACTCATTCTCGCACATCTCTGGTGGAAACGCAGCCTTAAAATGGGACCATCTGTACTGAAATAGCACAAGAGCGAAAAACATAAATTGAAACGAGTGGCTATTTTTTAAAACACGACCGAAGGGAGTGTTTGAAATCGACATGAGTTACGAATTTCCATTTCGCGCGTGTATCGTACGACGTTTTTTAGTACATATGGCACTCCGAAGATTTCGACCTGACATAAAATAAACCACTTCTCGCACAAGCGAAATAAAGGACCATCTGTAGTGAAAATGTAATATACAGAAGTAATTTTTGCTGCTTTCTGCCCAACTCTGGCATGAGAAATGCCAATCCGCAAATCTGGGCAAGCCGTCCACTATGATTAAAATCGTAATACAGTACTTAGTATTTATTATAAGAGGCAAGAGCATTAGGCTTCCCTTAATTACGACAGACACAACAGACTTATAATATGTTATTGCATTTCAATTGATTCCTATTAGCCTAAAGCAGATCTTATATTTTATCACCATTTAGTATAAATAGAAATACATTTTTGATTAAACAATAAAAGCTGTGATGCGGGATTTCATCATGAATCATAAATTTTTTGTCATATTTATTTATTATTTCACAGTTATTTTTCTTCCACAATTACTATTAGTTGGGTGAATCAACTTTTTAATGTCTGTTATTGCCATGCTAACGATATCCATAGACGCCCCAGGTTTTATGCTACTTAAATTATGCAAACATGCATGTTCTCTAGTGTTTGTAGGTGGCCTATTAAGGAAAGAGCTTATTAACACCAGAAAAATGCATAGTTAAGTGCATAATATGTAATTTGCATAATTTTGCATAAAACCAGCGTAACTCGGGCGACCGTAACCATGGCAATAACAGACAGAAAAAAGTTGATTCACCCTTATAATGTCCTCGGCAATTTCCCTTAATACAAGCTTTATTGACCTCACTATGGGGCCAGAATTATTTACGTCATAATGTCACATGATATTTATTTAATGAATGTAGCCCAAATGGATATAAAAATACGTACAAACGTATTTACATGTTATATTTGGACAGTGCCAGATACATACTATTTTTTAACTCCAGATAAATTCATTACCCATACTGATATGTCCGTTGTTAAATAAAAATAATTATCCGAATCTGCCTTCATCATACTGCTGGACATAGGCCTCCCCCAGAGAGTTCCACAAAGATTTTTATTAGATATTTCTCTGACTAATCTAATAAAAAGTGTAAATTTACTAAAGCGGATAAAACTTACCCCGAAGTTTAGGGAAACGAATATTTAATGTATTAACAAAGTTCTATTATTTGAAAGCAAGTTTTGAACAGTAGTAATATTTTTATGTTAGTTTATAAATAAATAAAAAATATTCACACATTAAAACACCCGGAAATCATATTATTAGAGAGTGATCATTGAACAATGCTCTAAATAAAAAAAAACTGTATTTCTTTGCTTATTGCTATAGATCTTTCTCATCTAATATCAATCTTATAGCAGCATGATTTCAGTTATTAAAGTGAAACAGCCCTTCTGTTTCACTAAAACGCTTACTATGCAACAATTCGCCCGGGGAAAGTGGAACATAAGTTTCACTTGCCCAACACGTCTTTATATCAATAATATCAATATGGCTCTTCAGTCCATCTGCAAATTTCATTACAATACGCGTAGCGTCTTAAAGCATACATACGAGGGCTGTTCTGAAAGTTTTTAGTTGCTCCGGTTCTATTCATGCGATTTAAATTAAATTTATATCATTGTGAGGGACATTTCAATACTTATTATGGTTAATAAATTTATGCATGTAATGGGAATAGTTTTTTTATTATATTTTTTTTACAAAAAGCTGTTTTGTATGAAATTTAACATTGTATGGAAAAATTGGCCATTTTTGACACATTGAAGCATATTTTGTATAAAAATCTTTGAAAGCCGTACTTAAATATACCCGGGATAAATGATTTAGTTCATTTTGCGTTTTTTTAATTATAATTGAAGAACAATGATTATTGATTGAATGATGATTTTTACAATATTCGAAATTCCAATTTTACAGATTACGATTTTTTTCGATGCCTACTCATTTATGATTAAAGTAAAGGATATCACGTAATTTGTACTTAAAAATAACGGATATATGTTCAATTACTAGTTCCTATAAAATAAAATAGTTTTATAAGCGAATGATGTTCATAGCACCTCATTAAAAAAGTGTCTTAAAAACCGGCATCATTGTCATTGGAGTAAGGCTCGACACGTCTAAGTAAAACAAAATAATAAAAATATATAAAATCTTTACTAAAACAAATTTACACCGCCTAAAGCGTCATTGAAATATCCCTCAAAATGGTGTAAGTTTTATTGAAATCACATGAATAGAACCGGAGCAACTAAAAACTTTCGGAACAGTCCTCGTATATAATACTGTGGTTGCTGCAAAGCAACAGGTTGTGACTGGGTAATATTACCAATAAATTATCGGAACATTTATATGACATGTGCGTGCGATCATCTGAGTGATGTTGCCCTGGTATTATTTAAAAAATAGTTCAAAAACTGGCTCCAAATTACTGGATAGAGAGTGACAATTATCACTAGCCAATCTTCATTAACTTTCGTACTCTACTTATCACAACAGACGTAGAGTTCAAAATCGCACCTCAGAAGATCAAAGGCAAGAATGCTCTTTCCATCAAGTTCTAAATCTCACAGAATACTGTTAATTTTTACCTATTACTCGTACAATAGACTTAGAAGTTATAATCACACTTTAGGCAACCAAAGTAAGTGATATAAATCATTGTAAAGCAATCAACATTGCTTTACAACCAACCAGTGTTATCGCAAATTTTTAATCTGAACCTATTACACTATTCGCCACGTTCAAAATTGCACATCAGGCACTGGTCTCACCGCGAGCTACTAAGCTATGAACTATGGGCTATAAAATAAACACGAACAAAAGATACGCACTCCCGTGTAAGAAAAGACACGGCGATGATAGCTGATAGCCGGGCGAGTATCGCCGTGTCTCTTTTATTTACACGGGAGTGCGTATCTTTTGTTCGTGTTTAAAGCCGATAGTTCATAGCTTAGTAGTTCGCGGTGAGACCAGTGCCTAAGCTATGAACTATCGGTTATAAACACGAACAAAAGTATAGCTCATAGTTCATAGCTTAGTAGCTCGCGGTGAGACCAGTGCCTCAAAGACCAGTGACCTAATTCCCTTAGAGTTCATGTTCAAATGATTTCGAGCGCCGTGGCTGCTGATGTATTTGGTAGCGACTGTAATTTCTAATACATGTCTCTTGTTAACATCATTAATTTGTTAAATTACAACTACGAACAAATAAAACATGGAAGCCGCACGCCATAGTAAATTGCCTTTCAAAAACGGTCCTGAATTTTAGTTGACAAGTGTCAACTAAATGCATCACGGTAATGAATGTCAATATCAACCTATAAAAACTTAAACCGCCATTTTACATTAGTTGTGATTGGTCCATCAAAGTTCTGATTGGCTGTGTTCTATAAACGTTTGTCAAAGATGTTGCGCCGAAATATGCACGGTGTTAAGAAAAGCGCTATGTCCTGTCCATCTTGGCACAATTTAACAATTGATTTTGGGGTCATTTTTGAGCTGGCGTTAGACGTCCATGTTATATATGGTCGCAGAATTACAATAATTAGAAACAGGCCCCAGACACAATAATCAGTGAATTAAATAGTTACCTATTACAATAGCCTCATGTTCAGAACCGTGCCTCCGGCGACTGCGGCGAGCGCGGATGGCGGGCGGCCACGCCGGCGAGCCGCGAGCACACGTCCTGTAGTTGTTTGTCCAGCATTAGCGAGGCTATCTGCTCGTCTGTTAGCATGTCCACGCTGGAATAATCATTTTGAGTTCGTTTATGGGCTAGTCGCTTTCAGGTTGTGGGCTGAGACGCTGGTTTATGATACTTAAATAGAAGAATAACGAGCTTTTTCAGTTTTACGGACATTCAATTGGCGTGAAATGAAAAAATGATGAATTGTAACGAAAATTAAACACTGGATTCCAATAAAAACTCGGTTTTGGTGTTAATTTTATAAACTATTAACGGTATTATTATATAAAAACTCCGAGCAAGCTTAAATTTCTAGAGATATCGTGATGCATTGTCTTTAATTATTTTACCTGACTGCAATTAATGCAGGTGAAAATGCCCTAATACGAGATTTATTACATTTCACTAAATAATTAAATACGAACTCGTATTAAGGTAAGGCCGACGTGATCGAAGGATAAAATGGTGTGGAAGGATCTTGACAAGGCTCTATCCAGTCCTAAGAACTACAACGAGTGCGTGCCGCGGTGTACCAGGCACGCACGGGTAGTGAGAGGTACCTGGCGAGGCTGTCGGTGTCGGAGCTGCGGTCGTCGCTGCGGTCGGAGACGGCCGAGTGCGTGCCGCGGTGTACCAGGCACGCACGGGTAGTGAGAGGTACCTGGCGAGGCTGTCGGTGTCGGAGCTGCGGTCGTCGCTGCGGTCGGAGACGGCCGAGTGCGTGCCGCGGTGTACCAGGCACGCACGGGTAGTGAGAGGTACCTGGCGAGGCTGTCGGTGTCGGAGCTGCGGTCGTCGCTGCGGTCGGAGACGGCCGAGTGCGTGCCGCGGTGTACCAGGCACGCACGGGTAGTGAGAGGTACCTGGCGAGGCTGTCGGTGTCGGAGCTGCGGTCGTCGCTGCGGTCGGAGACGGCCGAGTGCGTGCCGCGGTGTACCAGGCACGCACGGGTAGTGAGAGGTACCTGGCGAGGCTGTCGGTGTCGGAGCTGCGGTCGTCGCTGCGGTCGGAGACGGCCGAGTGCGTGCCGCGGTGTACCAGGCACGCACGGGTAGTGAGAGGTACCTGGCGAGGCTGTCGGTGTCGGAGCTGCGGTCGTCGCTGCGGTCGGAGACGGCCGAGTGCGTGCCGCGGTGTACCAGGCACGCACGGGTAGTGAGAGGTACCTGGCGAGGCTGTCGGTGTCGGAGCTGCGGTCGTCGCTGCGGTCGGAGACGGCCGAGTGCGTGCCGCGGTGTACCAGGCACGCACGGGTAGTGAGAGGTACCTGGCGAGGCTGTCGGTGTCGGAGCTGCGGTCGTCGCTGCGGTCGGAGACGGCCGAGTGCGTGCCGCGGTGTACCAGGCACGCACGGGTAGTGAGAGGTACCTGGCGAGGCTGTCGGTGTCGGAGCTGCGGTCGTCGCTGCGGTCGGAGACGGCCGAGTGCGTGCCGCGGTGTACCAGGCACGCACGGGTAGTGAGAGGTACCTGGCGAGGCTGTCGGTGTCGGAGCTGCGGTCGTCGCTGCGGTCGGAGACGGCCGAGTGCGTGCCGCGGTGTACCAGGCACGCACGGGTAGTGAGAGGTACCTGGCGAGGCTGTCGGTGTCGGAGCTGCGGTCGTCGCTGCGGTCGGAGACGGCCGAGTGCGTGCCGCGGTGTACCAGGCACGCACGGGTAGTGAGAGGTACCTGGCGAGGCTGTCGGTGTCGGAGCTGCGGTCGTCGCTGCGGTCGGAGACGGCCGAGTGCGTGCCGCGGTGTACCAGGCACGCACGGGTAGTGAGAGGTACCTGGCGAGGCTGTCGGTGTCGGAGCTGCGGTCGTCGCTGCGGTCGGAGACGGCCGAGTGCGTGCCGCGGTGTACCAGGCACGCACGGGTAGTGAGAGGTACCTGGCGAGGCTGTCGGTGTCGGAGCTGCGGTCGTCGCTGCGGTCGGAGACGGCCGAGTGCGTGCCGCGGTGTACCAGGCACGCACGGGTAGTGAGAGGTACCTGGCGAGGCTGTCGGTGTCGGAGCTGCGGTCGTCGCTGCGGTCGGAGACGGCCCGCGGGGGGGAGCGGCGCGGGGTGCGCGGGGCCGAGTGTGTGCCGCGCTCGCCGAACAGCGATAGACCTGGAAATAAATCATCATAAATGTAAGAGCTGCGCTCTTGTCGGTGGCGTAGTTTCCATGAGTCCATATTTTTTTAACCCTTAGGTGCATATGGTATCACACATTTTAATTCTGAAATGACTTATGTAAACAATCGATGCCAATTAGAACTCTGTTGCTCAGTGTGTCAGTCGCAATTGATTACTTATTTCGACATGTGTCATTTCGGTCGTATCATTTATGATACTGTATGCACCTAAGGGTTAAAGGTGGGTCCACGCTAGGCGAGCCGAGCATGAGTCAAACACAATTCGTCTAAAGTAAAGTGGACCGACTTACGAGCCTCCGACGAGCGCGCTCCGAACGTTTCGCTCGTGCTCGGCAGCGTTCCGCCAGTTGTCAGTGTTTTGACGAACACAAAAAGATTCGCTTCGTTTAAGGAAAGTGCTCGTTGTAGGTTCGTTGTACGTCCACGCTTGACACCACGAATGACGAACCAAGAACGGCTCTGCTCGTGTTCGGCTCGTGCATGGATTGCCTAGCGTGGACCCACCTTAAGATCCTGATACGACACGACTTCTACTTTCTCTTTCAGTTCGTCCATGTATGCTCTTGGCGTGCCACTCTTCCTTCTGCCTTCTACTTTTCCCTCTATGATGGTCTTAACGAAATCGTCGTGTCGCAACAGGTGTCCCAAATAAATAATAGTATTTTATGCAACCGTTGTTTAAGAGAGGTCAAAAAAGGTGAGTGGTGTTATTAAAGACGCCACGAGCATTTTTTGACTAAGTTGTGACTAAAATAAAATAAAAAACTATTCATCTGAAATGACATTTAAAATTAGGTTGGCAACCATGTATTTCATTACGTCCTGTATACACGAGGTGTCTTAAAGTCCAAAAACCCACTGCGTGTATGCCCGAATGCGTTTATAGGGAATAGACAATATAGACTTATCTTGACATCTATAAGATAGGGGCTTAAAGGTGTGTTCACAACCCTGTAAATGACAAGTAAAAGTACGAGAGTAGAAATATACGATTATGAAACTTTTGGACGTCATCATCTTTACCGCGGATTCAACGACAAATACCAATTAACAAGTCACCGTTTACAGAGCAAAGTTACTCAGCGTGACCGTCCCTAGTAGACTTTTGCTCCACGACCCAGATGTCACCCTGTATAATGCCCGGTTCACATTATTCCAATAGCATTCCAATCTAGCAATCCAATCCAGTACTGGAATGCTACTGGAATAATGTGAACAGACACTGGAATGCTTCCATTCCAGTGAGCATTCCAGCCGAGTGACTGGAAAGACCGTCAACTTTTCATTCCAGCTTACCCAATCCAGCGGCACTGGAATAATGTAGACAGCCATTCCAGTTCCAAACCAGTACTAGATCATTGCCAGCGATGTGTTTCCAATCCAGCTACTCTTAAAATACTGGAGTAATGTAAATTGTAAACGATATGCTCCAGTTCAGCACTGGACTGGATTAGACAGCTGGATTACTGAACTGGAATAATGTGAACCGGGCATACACCTATAGCTCTGAAGGATACAGGATTATCTATGGCAGCTACGTTAAATAAATGCTCAAAGTTAGAAAAAACTGTGTGAATGTGTAAGTTAAGTCCCGAAACATTACCACACTTAGAACTCGGGTTTCTATCATTTTTAGAAGTACTAAAAGAATCGCGTTTCGTAAGCGACATTCTCGTGGAATGCCCCTGAAGTACTTCTTTGCGTCTATAACAAAATTCGAAAATTGTTCTACGCGACTACACGATGTTTTACGAATCACTAATAACCTCGCACAAACCGTATACAGGTTGGAAATCTTTTTTGGGTCAGTGAGGGCAGCTACCAGATTCAGAGTAGTTACGCGAAAATGGTCTTAGAAGACCTTGATTTAAAATTATTGAAGAATTTTTGAATTAATTTAAAATCGAGGGGAGGTCTTTTTATTGGAGTTTACATATTTTGGAAAAAATATACATTGTGCGTGAAAATTGTAATTTTTGATAAACTTTTTTTACGAGAATCAATCCTGTTTCTGTTCAGGATCAAAAGCTTTTATGGGACATGGGACCAAATAAAATTTTCGGCTAGAAAAGTCGCCAATCGAGAATAGTTTCCAATAGTTTCCTAGGGGTCAAATTGGGCCTGACCTTGGAACATCTCCTTGATCTCCTTGACCTTCTCGCCGGTGACGCCAAGAATAGCGTCGATGGTCTGACACTGTCTCCAAGTCCGCCCGAAGTAGCGTCGTCCACAGAACTACTGCATGTAATGTGACATGTGTAATATATAGCGAGGGTGGGCCTGACCTTGACCTTCTCACCAGTGACGCCAAGAATAGCGTCGATAGTCTGACACTGTCTCCAAGTCCACCCGAAGTAGCGTCGTCCATGGAACTACTGCATGTAATGTGACGTGTAATATATAGCGAGGGTGAGCCTGACCTTGGAATATCTCATTGACCTTGACCTTCTCACCGGTGATGCCAAGAATAGCGTCAATGGTCTGACACTGTCTCCAAGTCCGTCCGAAGTAGCGTCGTCCATGGTACTACTGCATGTAATGTGACATTTGTAATATATAGCGACGGCGGGCCTGACCTTGGAACATCTCCTTGACCTTGACCTTCTCACCGGTGACGCCAAGAATAGTGTCGATGGTCTGACACTGTCTCCAATCCGCCCGAAGTAGCGTTGAAAATGTCGGAAACAATCAAACGGTTTTTTCGGGAATATATAAAAATTTTGTTTTTTTTCCGTTTTTTCGGGTTTTTACAGAAATAATCAATGTCACTGTCACTTCTTGCCATATATTTCAATTGACTTTCCTTCAAACACATCGCGTTATCCTGGTAAAAGTGAAAATTAGATCTAATTCGCATTGGTTTAGAGTTGAAAATTATAGTGGAAAATTTCATTGATTTTTTCGAAAAAATCCGGGAAAAAACAAGCTGTTTGGAAAGAATCGGGATTTAATCCGGAAATTTTCAACGCTAGCCCGAAGTAGCGTCGTCCATGGAACTACTGCATGTAATGTGACATGAGTAATATATATATAGCGAGGGTGAGCCTGACCTTGGAACATCTCCTTGATCTCCTTGACCTTCTCGCCGGTGTCGTGCAGGATGGCGTCGAGGGACTGACGCCGGCCTTTCTCCGCCTTCTCCAGGTCTGCCCGGAGTAGCGTGGTGCGGTCCATGGACCTACTGCATGT
This sequence comes from Thaumatotibia leucotreta, assembly GCA_025490895.1. Lineage (NCBI taxonomy): Eukaryota > Metazoa > Arthropoda > Insecta > Lepidoptera > Tortricidae > Thaumatotibia > Thaumatotibia leucotreta. The sequence goes on along the minus strand of JALPQI010003838.1, from coordinate 49,820 downwards.
AATGTGATATTTGTAATATGTAGTGAGCGTGGGCCTGACCTTGGAACATCTCCTTGATCTCCTTGACCTTCTCGCCGGTGTCATGCAGGATGGCGTCGAGGGACTGACGCCGGCCTTTCTCCGCCTTCTCCAGGTCTGCCCGGAGTAGCGTGGTCCGGTTCATGGAACTACTGCATGTAATGTGACATTTGTAAAATATAATAGCGAGGGCTCGCCTGACCTTGGAACATCTCCTTGACCTTGACCTTCATACCGGTGACGCCAAGAATAGCGTCAATGGTCTGACACTGTCTCCAAGTCCGCCCGAAGTAGCGTCGTCCATGGAACTACTGCATGTAATGTAACATTTGTAATATGTAGTGAGGGTGGGCCTGACCTTGGAACATCTCCTTGACCTTGACCTTCTCACCGGTGACGCCAAGAATAGCGTCGATGGTCTGACACTGTCTCCAAGTCCGCCCGAAGTAGCGTCGTCCACGGAACTACTGCATGTAATGTGTCATTTGTAATACATAGCGAGGACGGGCCTGACCTTGGAACATCTCCTTGATCTCCTTGACCTTCTCGCCGGTGTCGTGCAGGATGGCGTCGAGGGACTGACGCCGGCCTTTCTCCGCCTTCTCCAGGTCTGCCCGGAGTAGCGTGGTGCGGTCCATGGAACTACTGCAGGTATATTATAGTTTAATTTTTCAAAACGTCCGTATATCATTTGAAAACTGGTTTAATTACTGGTTTAAAACTGGAAAACTGGGTTCCAATATGTGGCCGAACATTTTATAGCATATTATCACTTCCAAACTATTATTTACAACGACATTCGTAAGATTGCGGTACACTTCTGGGTTAGATTGGCGCAGTACCGAGATGAGTGGCGTACTAGAAGAGAGGCCTATGCTCAGAAGTGGGCGATAAATGGCTGAAATGATGATGATCAAACTATTATTACCATAGTTTCATTTGGCAGAATCATCACATGGCAAACCATAGTTACGCAGACGTATCTTTCGCATTATTATCACATCACGTTCCAACCTAACCTAACCCAGTGGGCAAATAAAGATTCGGCCAAATGAAAGTTGGTAAATGGTAATGTAAATGGCGAAATAGCAGTACAACACAGCTTATTTAGAGAATATCAATGATACATGAAAATTACCAATAAGTTATAAATTGCATTCAATACTTTTTGGGCTGGTTTGTTTGTGTGAATATCGTGAAAATACTAATAAAGTGATATTGACTCAATTGACAGTGTTGTAATTTATCATGAAAAAACAATTTGGGAGTGTATATTGGTTTAAACTTTCACGATTATCACTCATATTTTAAAGACAAACGGGTCTTAATCCGTTTAAATTATATCCTGACGTTTCGGGCATGACGTTACACCCGTGATCGCAGGCAGGCTCCGACCTCAGGATATAATTAAACGTAAGTTTACGCGATTAAGACCCGTTTGTCTTTAAAATATAAATTGGGAGTATATTCTCGACTTAAAGGAATTTACAAGCAAGTGGTAATCGGCATTCTCTTAGTAATCTCTACTTGAAAGAGTAAAGTCTGACTGACCGTATGATGCGGCGGGGTGACGCGGCGGACACCTTGGACTCGCCAGGACTCGGCGGAGACGGTTGCTCAGGGGACGACCGCGGTCTTAACGAGCACTTCTCGAAGCTGACCTGTGAACACAGAAAATGTCGACACATTGAGGGGTTTTGTTACTTTTTCTGCCACTATAGGGCGGTAAAGTAACTAACTGTCAAGGTAAATACGCGAATCTCATTTTCTTTATATTTTTGATTTATTTATTCTGAAAACTATTAGTTTAGGAATATAATTTATCCACTCGCGCACAGCAGTGTTATTCACTAAGGAAACCGCCTTGCTATCAGCGCTGCGGCAGCGTCGAGCCTAAAAATGGTATTAACTAACGCACTTTAAACGACACTAGCGCTCCGCGACGAATGCGGCGTGAGCTGGAACTACACTGCGTCGAGAGTTACCGCCTACAGTTCGACGACGAGCTGTTTTACGTTAGTTAATACCGTTTTCCGCAGCGCTGCGCTCGACGTCGAAGTGAAGGCTGTCTCGTCGTCGAGCTCGTTGATGAAAGCAGCGTCGAATGTGTGAATAAGAGAATAGCATAGCAGACCCGTCAGTGCCGTGTAAACATAAGTCAGGGCTCACCTCCTCAGGGCTGGAGTAATCCAGGTCTATCTCCGTCCAGGTGTCACCTGGCCGGGCCGTTCCGCCGCAGCCACTCACGCACATATGCGTCAGTGCTGTGAGAACACAAGTCAGGGCTCACCTCCTCAGGGCTGGAGTAATCCAGGTCTATCTCCGTCCAGGTGTCGTCCTGGCCGGGCCGTTCCGCTGCAGCACGCCGCAGCCACTCACGCACATATGCGTCAGTGCTGTGAGAACGCAAGTCAGGGCTCACCTCCTCAGGGCTGGAGTAATCCAGGTCTATCTCCGTCCACGTATCACCTGGCCGGGCCGTTCCGCCGCAGCACGCCGCAGCCACTCACGCACATATGCGTCAGTGCTGTGAGAACACAAGTCAGCTCACCTCCTCAGGGCTGGAGTAATCCAGGTCTATCTCCGTCCAGGTGTCGTCCTGGCCGGGCCGTTCCGCTGCAGCCACTCACGCACATATGCGTCAGTGCTGTGAGAACACAAGTCAGGGCTCACCTCCTCAGGGCTGGAGTAATCCAGGTCTATCTCCGTCCAGGTGTCGTCCTGGCCGGGCCGTTCCGCTGCAGCCACTGACGCACATATGCGTCAGTGCTGTGAGAACACAAGTCAGGGCTCACCTCCTCAGGGCTGGAGAAATCCAGGTCTATCTCCGTCCAGGTGTCACCCTGATGTAAGAACTAAATTCTTCTAGAACACCGTTCTACATAGCGCTGGTTATATTTGTGAGTATAAATGCTCGGTTTCTACCGCTGGTATCACAAGTCAGAGCTCACCTCCTCGGGGATTGAGTAATCCAGGTCTATCTCTGTCCAGGTGTCACCCAGCTGTAAGAACTAAATTCTTCTAGAACACCGTTCCAAATATCATTCTGCTGTAAAAACTACAACACATTTCAATTAGCGCTTGCTATATTTTTGAGTATAAATAATTGGTTTCTACAGTTGGAAGTACAAGTCAGAGCTCACCTCTTTGGAGATTGACTAATCCAGGTCTATCTCCATGCAGGTGTCCTTCTGCTGTAAAAACTGAACTATTCTACAACACCTTTCATTTAGCGCTCGCTATATTAGTAAGTTTCATTGCTCGGTTTCTACAGCTGAAATCATAAGCCAGGGCTTACCTCCTCTGGGCTGGAGTAATCCAGGTCTATCTCCGTCCAGGTATCACCTGGCTGGGCCGTTCCGCTGCAGCCACTCACGCACATATGCGTCAGTGCTGTGAGAACACAAGTCAGGGCTCACCTCCTCAGGGCTGGAGTAATCCAGGTCTATCTCCGTCCAGGTATCACCTGGCTGGGCCGTTCCGCTGCAGCCACTCACGCACATATGCGTCAGTGCTGTGAGAACACAAGTCAGGGCTCACCTCCTCAGGGCTGGAGTAATCCAGGTCTATCTCCGTCCAGGTGTCGTCCTGGCCGGGCCGTTCCGCTGCAGCCACTCACGCACATATGCGTCAGTGCTGTGAGAACACAAGTCAGGGCTCACCTCCTCAGGGCTGGAGTAATCCAGGTCTATCTCCGTCCAGGTGTCGTCCTGGCCGGGTCGTTCCGCTGCAGCACGCCGCAGCCACTCACGCACAGATGCGTCAGTGCTTTGAGAACAGAGCTCTTCGAGAACGCCGTTCGATGTATCACTGGCTACGTCTGTGATTGTTGACGCGCGGTCTACTTCTATCGCTGAAAATATATATCTATGTTACTATCACCATCAGCCTATTACAGTCCACTGCTGGACGTAGGCCTCTCCTATTACGAACCGGAAGTAGATTTTATTTTTTCATTTGCTAATTAGTTTAACGACTCAAAAGCGCTCGTTGCTGGGCCTACTTGAATAAAGAATATTTTGATTTTGACTTTGACTATACGTATGGACGCATTACTAGGTACATAATCGCCACGCTGGGCAAACGGGTTGGCAATCGCAATAATGTGTCGATTATAATGATCCTGCTGCCCATCATCAATCATAAGAGAAAGTTCTAAATTCAAAAACTTTTCAAATGTTACGGGGGTTCAGGAGACTACAGGAATGAGGGTTTTCCATATTTTAATCTGCCACCCCATCCCTTAAGTACGTACCGTTCCTCGCCGACTGCCGCCTAGACCGGTGCTTGTGTATTTCATCAGATATCCGCTCCAAGTTCCGAAGCGCCGACGAGTACTGCTGTTTGGCCTCACATACTTGCTCTTCTAGCGTTTGTATGCGAGCTTTTTGTGCTTCTAATGCGGTGTTGATTCGGGCTTTCTCTTCGAAATATGGCCTGCAATATGCCAAAATATTTTAATATTTTTTAAATGTATGTAACTCGATATCTCTGCATCCGTAGCCTAGGTGGCAGTGAGTGCAGTGCCCCTGTCTACAAAGCTTGAGGTTCCATTATTTGTGTATTTATTTATCACAAATATTTGTTTTTTGGTCGTGGCTGTATACGTATTTACAGATAAATGAAGGGTCCACGGAAAAAACATGTCCAGAGCTTAAAAAAATCAGGGCAAATTCACACCATATTCTGTTAAAAGTAAGGTGGTTTTTCCTTCTGTAATTTGAATTGACTAGAGATGTTCTTTCCGTGGACCCTTCAAATATGTATATAGCTATTATATATATCGTCGCCTGGTACCCACATCACAAGCCTTAATTGAGCTAACCGTGGGACTAGGTCGATTTGTGTGAAATGTTTATTTATCTACGAGAATAGTCAACCGATTTTCAAAATTAATATGTTTTTTATCGAACGGGTATAATCGTCTACACCATATCGGAGTCTGATTTATTATTTATTTAATATTTTCTTTGGTTACCGCGAGGATTACACATGAAATAAAACTATGAAAACGGATAAACTCGCGCATATTATTTAATATACGCGAGTTTATCCGTTTTCATAGTATTATTTTATTATTTATTGTTAAGAAAATCGTAAAATAATGTAAAAACACCCCTTTTTTAAATTCGGTACGCGGCGAGAGAAAGCTAGTTTGAAGTATGTTTAACAAGCACAAAAACAATCTAGCAAGCGAACGCGTTAGTATTGGGAGGGAAAATAACATTTGTGATCTTACCGTATGAAGTATACGATTGCGGAATGGCCTCTTAGCTAGTCCTGCCTCAGGTATGCGTTAAGAACTAACTACAGCATGCACTAAAGAAAAGTGTAGTACCGTGTGAGTTTCAGCGGCGGCGGCGGCAGCAACCACTACGCAAGCAGAAAAAGCACTATTTACAAACCGTGCCACACGCCCGACCTACAATGAACCAGTTTTAAAAAAACACACTGCCATCCTGATGGTAAGCGGTCACAGCGGCCTTAGCACATCTTGTGTTTGACTGCTACTCGCAGTTATAATCAGAGATCCGCCAAATGTGCGTCATTGTTCGCAATAATATGGACATGACTCGAAAGTTGATTAAATTAATAATTAAACGAATAATTTATTAAAATCTGATTTCGAAGCTTAAAGGTGATCATTTTTTTTATTTATTTAATAACATTAACAACAAAGTGTACCACAATACAAATGATTTATAAAGGTTTTCATAGTTACCGATGTCAAATAAGTAATTTACTGAAAATGATTGAATAATTAATTATTCAATCTTTGGAGTCGTGTCCATATTATTGCGAACAATGACGCACATTTGTCCGATCTCTGGTTATAATATACCCGTCTGTTTTCAATTTTATTGTATTTATTAAAAAGAGACGTGTGGCTGCGAGTTGCTGTCAAACAGAAGATATGCTAGCCCCCTGAACAACATATCTGATAGCAGACTCCGAACTAAACAATCAGCTATCCTGACAAGAGTATGCCCTCGAATGTTCTATCTGACATACAATTCATCTGCTGCGATTCTCATTTCGTAAGCATACCTTATGAGTAATAATAATGATGATTGAACTTGTTTAAGCAATTCTGGATCAATGTAGGACGGGTTTCATAAAACTAGGTCATCTACGAAATCTTTGCGGTGAATTATATAAAAGCTATGGCAAAGGTTACTATTATGTTATTATATTTTTGGTAGAATGAGGAGTCTTTTCAAAAGGGTCTATTTTGGGTGGTCTTTATAGGGAAATAAGACCTTTTGAAAGAATCCATACTGTGCAAAAAGTAAAATTTAATCCATGTTACGTAAAATTTATTCCATTAGCTGGGTCCAGACTGACCGAGCACCCTGGCGAGATAATTGCCGAGGAACCTCGATCAGATTACACGTGCTTCGCCCGAATCATGCGGTCATTGGAGCTTTAGGGTGCGGCTCCACTGACGCGGAGCGGAGCGGAGCTGTGCTCGGCCAATGAGAGCGCATCAAAGTGTTTCGAATTCGAATTTGAAGAATGTAATTGGTCAATTTTGCACATCTCCGCGTCAGTGGAGCCGCACCCTTAGTCTCGGGCAAGGCACGTCCACACTAACCGTGCTGCCTCGCGCGGCATTCATCTCTCGAGGCTGCTCCTTCAGTGTTCAAATTTAACTAAGAATTGTATAAGCGAAGAAAAGGTGGGTGCTCAACTATTGGATAGGAAATGCTGCAACCTGCAACTAACTAATAGAAAAATGTGTAATAAGATTAGCCGAGTCTACACTGAATGACCAACGTCGCGAGAAAATTGACGCGCGAGGCAACTTGGGCAGCGTGGAAGTGCCTCGCGCGAGGCAAGCGGTCACTCGTGCTTTTGCCTCCATACTGACTGAGCTGCTTCGAGCGGCAATTTCCTCGCGATTCTGCTAGTTCAGTAGGTACTGACGCGGTTTATTGCCCTTCATTGCCATGGTATAGCGTACCTGGATTTAGTGATGTGTCGTTTGAGTGAGGACTGTAGTTGCTGAACTAATGCGGCGGCAGCACGGTGCGCGGCCGCCTTCGTACGCTGCGTCACCGTTGCGTGCGCACGCTCCATTTCCGCCTGCAAACAAACGCAGTGTGGTTTGCAAGCTCCTAGACGCGAATCGCTTAAACTTTTGAACGCCGAGAACCCCGAAATGTGCTGTGGTGTCCATCGCGCCCGCAAAACCTAACAGGGTTATGGCGGATGTTAAAGCAATCGTCCTGCTGACGGATAAGGTTAATTTGTGAGAGAGAAGGCGTTCAAAAGATTTAGACTGTCGTGAGACAAGTTAGTTTTACCCTACCGATGGCCTGTCGTTGCGATGTGGGCGAGAGTGAAGAGGCTCTAAACAATGTGACTTTACTAGTCGCGATTTATTCGTAAGGTGCGACGTCGAAGCCCATTTGGATCTCAGAGATCGGTGCAGTATGGTATAACACGTGCATAACGGCTCCGCGGGTCCCAAAATAACACAATTCGATGTCGGCTCGGAATAGTCTGTGTCTTCCGTTCAAATAAATTTGGCTATTTAGGTATTGACATTTTTAACGCCATACAAAACGCAAAAATAAAAGCTGTCTTTCTTGACGCCACGTCACTGTAGTTACAAAATTTTAGAGCCGACAATAGCGGCTTTTTAAATTAGGGCCTACTCCATATTGCGGTCAATGCGTGGCAATTGCCACGCGGGAATGGCTTGCCGATTCCTATATGATTGGTGTACCTGGTTGACGCGATGCGTGGCATGGTTGAGCATCTCCTGCCAGGCAGGGTCGAGGGTGACGCCGCCCTCGGCGCCTTCGGCGAGGCGCGCGAGCCCTTGTTCAGCGAGGAATACCATCTCTCGCGCGGCGGAGTGCGCGCTGTTTGCTTTGTCGTACGTGATAGTTGCCGCTTGCAGCTCTTGCGAGGTCTGTAATATAATTGGCTTGCCGATTCCTATATGATTGGTGTACCTGGTCGACGCAGTGCGAGGCATGGAGGAATACCATCTCTCGCGCGGCGGAGTGCGCGCTGTTTGCTTTGTCGTACGTGATAGTTGCCGCTTGCAGCTCTTGCGAGGTCTGTAATGTAAATGGCTTGCCGATTCCTATACGATTGGTTTACCTGGTTGACGCGGTGCGTGGCATGGAGGAATACCATCTCTCGCGCGGCGGAGTGCGCGCTGTTTGCTTTGTCGTACGTGATAGTTGCCGCTTGCAGCTCTTGCGAGGTCTGTAATGTAAATGGCTTGCCGATTCCTATATGATTGGTGTACCTGGTTGACGCGGTGCGTGGCATGGTTGAGCATCTCCTGCCAGGCAGGGTCGAGGGTGACGCCGCCCTCGGCGCCTTCAGCAAGGCGCGCGAGCCCTTGTTCAGCGAGGAATACCATCTCTCGCGCGGCGGAGTGCGCGCTGTTTGCTTTGTCGTGGGTGATAGTTGCCGCTTGCAGCTCTTGCGAGGTCTGTAATTAGGGCTGCCAACTGTCCCGCTATATGCGGGACGTCCCGTTTCTGGGGCCGTAAAGTATGCGTCCCGCAGAGAGTTCGCGCGGGACGCCGATTGTCCCGCTTTTCAGGGAATACTAAACTGGAAATACTAAAATAATAATAATATGAATACGTAACTGAGAGCAATTTAAGATTGCGTCATATTAATTTGAATGTACCGCGACGTCCGCGACTATAGCCTGCGAGCACCGTGCACTGAACGTGTATACTGCCAAAACAAATGATTGCGATGGGTGCATTAGGTGCATCTAAATTGAACCTATCTGTCCCGCATTTTATAGCCAAGTCCCGCAATTTATTCGCGAATGTACCGCATATCTGTGATCTTTGGTTGGCAGCTCTATCTGTAATGTAAATGGCTTGCCGATTCCTATATGATTGGTGTACCTGGTTGACGCGATGCGTGGCATGGTTGAGCATCTCCTGCCAGGCAGGGTCGAGGGTGACGCCGCCCTCGGCGCCTTCAGCGAGGCGCGCGAGACCCTGTTCAGCGAGGAATACCATCTCTCGCGCGGCGGAGTGCGCGCTGTTTGCTTTGTCGTACGTGATAGTTGACGCTTGCAGCTCTTGCGAGGTCTGTAATTAGGGCTGCCAACTGTCCCGCTATATGCGGGACGTCCCGTTTCTGGGGCCGTAAAGTATGCGTCCCGCAGAGTTCGCGCGGGACGCCGATTGTCCCGCTTTTCAGGGAATACTAAAATAATAATAATATGAATACGTAACTGAGAGCAATTTAAGATTGCGTCATATTAATTTGAATGTACCGCGACGTCCGCGACTATAGCCTGCGAGCACCGTGCTCTGAACGTGTATACTGCCAAAATAAATGATTGCGATGGGTGCATTAGGTGCATCTAAATTGAACCTATCTGTCCCGCATTTTATAGCCAATTCCCGCAATTTATTCGCGAATGTACCGCATATCTGTGATCTTTGGTTGGCAGCCCTATCTGTAATGTAAATGGCTTGCCGATTCCTATATGATTGGTGTACCTGGTTGAAGCGATGCGTGGCATGGTTGAGCATCTCCTGCCAGGCAGGGTCGAGGGTGACGCCGCCCTCGGCGCCTTCGGCGAGGCGCGCGAGCCCTTGTTCAGCGAGGAATACCATCTCTCGCGCGGCGGAGTGCGCGCTGTTTGCTTTATCGTAGGTGATAGTTGCCGCTTGCAGCTCTTGCGAGGTCTGTAATTAGGGCTGCCAACTGTCCCGCTATATGCGGGACGTCCCGTTTCTGGGGCCGTAAAGTATGCGTCCCGCAGAGTTCGCGCGGGACGCCGATTGTCCCGCTTTTCAGGGAATACTAAACTGGAAATACTAAAATAATAATAATATGAATACGTAACTGAGAGCAATTTAAGATTGCGTCATATTAATTTGAATGTACCGCGACGTCCGCGACTATAGCCTGCGAGCACCGTGCTCTGAACGTGTATACTGCCAAAATAAATGATTGCGATGGGTGCATTAGGTGCATCTAAATTGAACCTATCTGTCTCGCATTTTATATCCAAGTCCCGCAATTTATTCGCGAATGTACCGCATATCTGTGATCTTTGGTTGGCAGCCCTATCTGTAATGTAAATGGCTTGCCGATTCCTATATGACTGGTGTACCTGGTTGACGCGGTGGGTGGCATGGTTGAGCATCTCCTGCCAGGCAGGGTCGAGGGTGACGCCGCCCTCGGCGCCTTCGGCGAGGCGCGCGAGCCCTTGTTCAGCGAGGAATACCATCTCTCGCGCGGCCGAGTGCGCGCTGTTTGCTTTGTCGTACGTGATAGTTGCCGCTTGCAGCTCTTGCGAGGTCTGCAATGTAAATAATATAATGGAACACACATACATACACCTCATTAGAGTCATCAGCTTGTGTCAGTTCGCTGCTGGACATAGGCCTTCCTATTACCTATGTATGCGTTAGGAGGTAAATGCCCATAACAGCTACAATGGGCAAGCAAATTGAAGATCACGGTAGTATGTCCAATATGATGATGCTGCTGCCCATCATCAATCTACAATAACTGAATAGATGGTCTTCTTTAATCCCTTAGTGGGCTCAAGCTGGGCATCGTTCGAGCTGGGCATGCGGTTTGGCATTTATGTAAATAAAATGCTAACGTAAGCGAGAGCGTAAATCCCTTGGACGCTCGACATGCAGCTGTACGCCCCGCCCTATTTATGGTAAATCCAATTTAATACAAAACCAAATCATTATTAAATCCTAAGATAATTTTAAACCGCTTCAATCGATCAACATGGAGCGCACACTTATAGAAGTATTCTTTTCAGCATGGACCATTAAAAAATCTTAATCATAATCAATACATATACTTACAATATTAGCTCGAAACCGCGCCTCATAGTAAGGCCGGGCTTTAACCCTTAAATGCATAGTGATGTATATACGCATCATGTATTCTTGACTCTATTGACAGCAACTCAGAATTCAAATTTGAATAAATCTTTGTCAAGGTCATGCATTTAAGGGTTATGCACGCTGGTGCCTAGTTTCTTGGTGAGCTGCTGTATGCGCAGATGCCCCTCGGCAAGAATACGTCGGAACGCCAGCCTTGCCTCGTGTAATGATCTCATGTAGCGCCATGTCTTATTCAATATACTTACAATATTAGCTCGAAACCGCGCCTCATAGTAAGGTCGGGCTTTATGCACGCTGGTGCCTAGTTTCTTGGTGAGTTGCTGTATCCGTAGATGCCCCTCGGCCAGCAGGCGTCGGAACGCCAGTCGTGCCTCGTCTAGCTCGACTTCTAGCCTGTTGATCTCATCTGTCGCTGTGTTTAGGCGTTCTAGCTCAATCTGCAGAGGTTACAGAAAAAAACATAAATTAGTATTAGAATTTATAAGCAAAGTTGCTGCATGTACTATTATATCATAATCCAAAGAAAAAAATACCAAGTTTAACAAGGTCGGAGATACGATTCGAACCCACGTCAGCTTTCGCGATGCCTAAACTACTTGGACCGCAAATAGGCACGATGGATGTCGATGTGCGGAAAAGCCATAGAAAACTTATTAACTAACTAACCATTCGGTCTTAGTAGATACCAGTCATGTTTCTTGGGTATATGCTATCTATTTTAAAGCTAGGCGTGTTTGACCATACACAAAGGGCAAGCAATAGGTGCAACACTTTTTATTTTTTCAGTAAGTGTTCGCAACTAAGTTTGAACTTATAGGTAGATAGTGCCGAAGTAATACATAAAGCTTGTTCACGAAATAAAGTAGCCATCGTAAAATCAGTCTCTGCTGTTACACAACAGTCCCATGTAGTTCTAACAGCCATGAGACTGTAAATTGATTCTTCTGTTTTATGTTTAACAATCCAATATCCAAAAGCATTCGCTGAACAGTCGTCAAAATCAAAATAACTTCAGATAATGCTTAATGCAAAAGTTCAGGCCCAAAAAAGTGCGAACTTCCGAGACGATTTCAACAATGTTAGACTTGAAATAATTAATAAAAATAGTAGACGCAATATTCACAGTTTATTAAAGTATCGGTATTGTAATTTAGTTAAGACCCATTAGGAAACTAAATGACCAAAAATGGTAAAATAAGAAGAAACACTACTTAAATCCAGAAGTTTAATTCATCATCATCATCAGCCTATGATAGTCCACTGCTGGACGTAGGCCTCTCCTATTAACTATGCGTATAAACGCATTAGGAGGTAAATACCCATAATCGCCACGCTGGGCAAGCGGATGGGCGATCGAAGTAATGTGTCTAATGTGTGACGCTGCTGCCCATCATCAATCTTGTAGAAAAGTTAATATATATATATATATATACATATAAGTTAATATATAATAACTTTTTAATTAAACTTACGAGTAGGCATTTAAGTCACTAAGGTAACATGAGTTAGGTACCTGTACACCATATAGGTACCGCTACACCTTCTGACCGTCAGACGGTGAAGCAATATGCCGATCTCCAGACACCGCGCGTTCACGCTTATTAGCGAAATTGAACTTTACGATTAACCGCATAAGTCGCTATTGTATCGGCGACATTGACGGCTGTAGCCGTTGTTGGCGTTCGTGGTAATACTTTGCGGCGTCGCCTATAGCCGACTGTGGCTGTCAATAGGTTAACCACAGTAGGTCCCTAGTTTCCTTGAAAATCCTTGATCTGTACAGGGTGGAACGGAACTACGATCCTTCCCGCTACCGACCGAGTCTACCAACCATTACGATGTACTTTCAGGATAGTTACCAACATCGAAATATCTTTAAAAAGGGGTTCTGCCTTTCTCCGAACTTTTTTTGCCCGAATTTCATTTGCCAACCAACATTTCGCATATGGTTCACTTTGGCAACCAACTATTAGCAATTCTTTGTATGACAACGTCTCATTTGGCAGAATTATTATAAAACGGATTATTGTGATGACACAATGCTTTTAGTATACTCATCATTTGTCAAATCTTTCACTAGGCCGAATAACGTTTCGTCATCCTTTTCGTACCCATATGTGGAAACTTTTTAGCATAACCGTGTTTCTGAACTTGCCTAACAAAGAATACCGTTAAAAAAACATTTCACATAGTCCAGGTAGGTACGACGACGAGCGAAGCGAGGAGGAGTGTTAGGTGAAACTGCGACCTTACAGCGCGCGAGCCGAGCGAGCGAAGCGAGCGTGCCGCGGCAGCGGCCGGCAAAGCGCCAGAACCGACTGTTTTGTTATTAGTTAACTAAATGTATATTATACCAACTAAACCATAAACCACATGAAAGTATGTATTATAAAAAGTGCCAATTAAAAACCAAGCCCATAGATTGAATTGCCAACCATTTAGTTGGGAAATGAAACGATTTCATAAAATTCAATTGGAACATGATCATTCGGCGAAATGACTTTATGCGAAAAATTGGTTGCGATGTAATATTCGTACAAACAATTTTCGGAGATGATTTAGAGAACCCTTTCAAAAACGTAACCCCTCATTAAAAGTGAGTTATTCGTTGAAGTTTAATGGTATGGAAAAGTCAATTTTCAAAAGTTAAAGTTTAAAAAATGTTTTAAATTTTTAGTAAAAATTTGACTTTTTGCTTTTATGAATAGAGTGCCTTGTAAACATAAAAAAAACTTACTCATTGACTTTACCAACATAATAAAGAACATAGATAGTATGAGTATAGGTATAGGTACCAAATAATTACCTTAAGAATTTATTATTATTACTAGGGGCTGGAACTATGGGTGCAAAACTAACAAAACTTGTGGACATGAAAGAGCACATACATCTATAAACTATACATATCTAAACATCCACACATTGTAAGTTCAAGATTCTGAGAGAGGGAATACAATTGGACACAGAGTTTTCAATAATTTTCGTATTTTTCTTGGCTAAAGTGTTCCCATGTGTCACTTTTCAAGTTCTGTTAAAGTTCCGACTAAACCCATAGTTCCGACTCCTAATTATTACATAACACACCTTGATGCACACTAAAAATTTTTATGTTTTTTTATTTTGCGTACTTCACTATCTTCTCTAAAATTTATGCAACCTTTACAGTTTGTACATATTGTGAGTCAAAAATTTTTTTCGTTGTCATATTGTGTGTCCCTAAAAAACGTGACACAGTGGTGATTTTTGTATGAGATGATGTTTTGTTTTCAATTTTTGATGTATGATTTAAAATCTAGCATGAAAAAGAAATACAGGTGCACTGGATTTTTTTTTAAATACTGAGTCGAAACAGCAACTAAAAGCGTGACAGAGTGGTATGAAACAAGACAACGAAAATAATTTTGACTCTTGTATCATGTAGGTCAATTATAATACTCAACTTTACTGAGAGGCACTAACCCATTAACAGACAGGACTCAAAAAATCCTGAATTCAAGCCTCAACACCATTTTATAATACAAAATATTCTGTACAAGATAAAAATACAAAAAGATAGTGATGCAGGGTGGTCGGTTTTGAGACTGGTGCCCTAGGTTTATAGGAATGAATTAATAATTTTATCAAGTTTTTTTAGTTTTTTTTATTAATATAAGTTTTGGTTAGAAAAAATATCATTCTGTTCCAAACAGTTACCACCCAGCTGACATAGTGGTAACAACTGGGATTTTTTTCCTCACCTGTTACCACTAGAGTACACAGTAACTAATGGGAAAAAGAAATCCCAGGAATTATAATTCCCAGTTGTTCCCACTGGTAACAGGTGGGAATAACCCATTCTATGTCATATAAATTTAATAAAGTATTTTAAATGTATTTAAAATAATTATCTAGTTATAAAAGAGAATCCATTCTAACAACAAAAACACTATGATGTCATACTTATGTTGCTCATACCATTTGCATACAGACCTTACAGACATACCTTACATTGTCATGTAGTATATGTGGTAAGAACTAAAGGAAATCCTTAACAAATTACTTGTTAAAAATATTAAGTAATTAAAATTAAATATTCAAATGGGCAGGCTTTTCTTTTGTAACTAGTTATACGAATCTTATTAGAAAATCATATATAGAGATACAAGAAAACAGGCACATTTTATTTCATATTAAAAGTTTATATGGATATTCATTGATAGCTAGTATAATGAGATCTAACTAACAAACAATAATAAAAGAAAATATTCCCACGCATATCTTACGTAAAACAAATACGGGATCTGAGATTATCATAAATTTATTGCAATTGACTTCTTCCGCCGACACCCTTGAACCTATCCGCTGCATCCTGACTCCGTAACACTTGGCTAGGCTCAGTAGTATCGATTATCAGTACCTGTACTCTAGGGTCCAGCGTTTCTGAACATTCTGCGGCGCTATCGTTCATTTTTCACTCAAACTATTTACATTTTAAGCAGAGTTACATTCAAAACGCACGGTGTTTTACACAATTAAAGCTTGTTTTCTTAATTATCGTACACTCGCTGCATAGCGCTTGCATTCCGTAAATCACAGCACTTGAAAAATTGACTGGCTGGACGAAATTAGTGAAATGTCAACATGACAGCTAATTTAATGCAAAAACGTTCTGAATGCAAGTAGCGTTCTTAAGCATACCTTGAATAGTTTATTTTTGTGACGATTGGTTCGACTGTTCTATCAGTCAACAAAATTTGGTTGCTCAGAATCTATAATCAATATGATAGAACCAAATAAAATAAATAAGCATTCCCGTCCTTAAGATGACACTAAAAACTTGACTCTATGAGCGAGCGCACCTAAATATTAAAAAAAAAAAACAAAGATTTGTCATCGCTTTTTGACAGGAACGTATTTTTACGAGTGGGCTTACACTTTATCGAGAAATGGTATTTTTTTATTGTTTATCTACTATTAATACCCTATCAAAAGCGTGTCTAAATTTCCTTTTGTAACGAGTGTTCCTTTTTCAGGCTACTGAAGTAGAGGAAACCATCAAACGGATTCAAGCCCATAAAGGGGTAATGGGAGTGATCATCGTAAACCACGAAGGTTTGGTCGATTTTCGCACGTTACCATAGTTACTTTCGATTATATTGTATTCAATATTTTTCTCAATTGCAGGTATACCCATCAAAAGTTCGTTGGATAATGCCACTTCGGTGCTATATTCAGGTCTCATTGGGCAGCTGACAGAGAAAGCAAAAAATGTTGTCAGGGAGATGGTAAGAGTTAAGCCTTTTAACATATTTTTTTCTTTATTTACCCTGTCATAAGACTGATACAGGCCTTGTAAAGATATGCTAGCTTCAGTAATCAATGTTTAACTCTTGTTAGAAGTCAAAATAGCATTAATTATAGATTTATAATTTCATACTTACTTTTCCAGGATTCTTCAAATGACTTGACATTCCTGCGTGTGAGGAGTAAACGCCACGAGATCCTGATTGCTCCGGATCGTGAATTCATACTCATTGTCATACAAAACACTTCAGACTAGTCACATAAGTAATTTTAAGTATAAATGATCATATATTTTTTACGTTTACTGTTCCACCATTTCATTGAAGGTTTTTTTTTCTATTACAAGTATCCAATTATAATTTATAAAATGTTTAAAAATATTTTGTGATTAGACAAACATTATTATTGCTTAGTTGCAGATTACATACATAGTAGTTTAATCATAATTAATATCTGTACTGACTAAATTCAAATTATTTTTAAGTGTAAATGTAGCTTTTTAAGAGATTATTTTTATTTTATTTTTTTTTGTAAGGGTCTACATTACTTTTTTTTAATAGTGTTGCTATTTTTGACAAATATGCATGTAGACACTCTGGGTGATTCAGAATACATAAGCAGAATTAACCCATCCATGAATTTAGTCCATTGTAAGCTGCTCATTCATAGTAACCTTGGTGAGACTAGGGTTTTTGTGGTGATATAATTATTTTGCATGAAGGGCCTTTTAGTCTAATCATGGAGTAAATGATTAAAGCGAAGAAGTTTCCATCTTAATTGCATTAGCATTTACTGTATGTAGTGTTGATCTTGCTCCTCTTTTGAATCACCTGTATACATGCCATTAAAATAAAAATAAAATCTTACTATCAAGTGTTCCACATGTTGGGACAAACTAGCCTTTATTACAAAGCCAGTTACTGGACGTATGAAGGCCGATTTGTTAGTATAGTAGCCCTTAACACTAGCATTTATAAGGTAAGGGACATTCACAAATTTTTTGCAATGAATTCTGAACGTTTTGTAGTATCTGCACAGGGCACTAACATTGTAACAACTACTGTGTCATAATATTGAAAACATAATAAAGCACTTTTATGAAATAAATATATTATTTGTTAGTAAAAGGGTCAAATTTGAGCTGTCAAGAGAAATGAAACAAAACATGATCGTAATGAAATACGCGTTTATTCAAATTTTTTAATTACCTGTGTTTTACACTTAAGAGCATATACACAAGGCGCCTTCGAATAAGCGTTAACAAGCTCTCGTGAGTATGCAATATAGAAGAAAATTATTAACCTTTTGAACGCCAAAAACATCTAAAGGTGTCGTTTACGGTCGGGTCTACCACGACAGCAATACATTAAAAAGCGTAATGGCTGACGCTCTCAAACCAATTGTCCTGCAAAGTTTATATTAGATATACTGGCCTGTCAGGCCACATTTTAAGGAGAGAGGGAAAGCGTTCAAACGATTAACAGAAATACCGCTGCTCGTAGCTGAAAACTTCAAAAGTTACTGATTACTTACCAGCAAATAAAAATAGTACATTGTGCATCAAGGGAGGTAAGTACGGAATTACTAACGAAAGTGTTAGAAGCCCGACGCCGTGCGCCGACGGCTTTTAATGACTCGAGTTAGTATTCCGCTTACCGATCGTGATGCATACAATGTTTTTCATCACACTTGCCGACAAAAAATAAGTTTTAAGACATTATTATTAAATGACGTACGCCCATTTTTGTTACTCCCTAGGGAATTTCACTTTTTTGTTACTCCCGCTATGCATGTAAGCAATGGCGCGCTTAGACAGCAAGTGTGATGAAAAAATACGTATCATTCAGGTATAAGTTTCGTCGTGCATGGTCTTCGATGTAAGGACCCTAAATGCCGCAATCTTCAGGCTTCTGTATTATTTTTCTCCCTGATTTTTTAGCAGTAATAAAGCGTCAAAACTCTACGCACGTCTGTGTAGATCCCATTGCTTTGTGGACCGTGACTTACATATCGGTCTTTGGCGTAGAATCTGCGGTGCTGATAAATCTGTCATTGGCGTTCTCTCGCGAACCGCAAATATTTTTTTCAAGTTGCTCGGGCCTCGTACGGGGATACACGTTCCGGCATAAGAAAGGTTAAGGGCTTGTATCATTATGTCAAGTCTTGAATGGCGTGCTAGTGTGCTTCAGAGTGGAAAAGGATGCAAATGTCATATAGCTGACGCAAGTGGTCTTTAGCAGTTGTGAAAAACTCATTGATTTACTAAATCCATTATAAAAGTAACCAGTCTGTGCTAATTATTTCGGAGTTATAAGGTTTCATTGCATAGAAAGAATTGCATAAATTATTAATTCTCTTTCACATTGCATCAGCTTTTCGCATATTGCAAAAATATAGTTCACAAATAAGTGTTAAAAACACAAGTGATATCTAAAAGCAATAATCTTCACTATGATCGACCTTTGGTAATGATAATGATTTAGTATTAAGAAATTACTCTGTTGACATATGGAAGGGGTACGCTTGTTTGTGAACTTTATAGAAACAATTACTTACCTTATACCTACTTATCCCATTTCATCCAGTGGAGTTGAAGGTTTTAGTGCTGATTTTGGATTGGATGCATTTTTTCATTGTTTGCTTCGTAATTGTTTATGTAATATTTAATTGAAATAGGTAATTGTGTACTTATCCAGTGTCATCCAGTTGGCTTGAAGGCTTTGAAGCTGATTTGGATTGTATGTATTAATTCAGCTCTTTTCATTTTGTTTTCTTGGTAATTGTTTATGCCATTTTTAATTGAAATAGGTGCGTGTAACCATCATTTGACGTTACTAAAGATATTTTGTAGTTTTCGATTTTTATTTGTTGAAATTTCGGATGTGTTTTGTTCTCATCATCATTTCAAATATATATATTTCTGAACATTCATTTTTGTACAACTCGGGTGAACTTTTGTACTCTGCAGATTCGTACTTGGCATTGTTAATTGTATGCCTATGTATGGCTTTTTTCGTAAACTATTCAAAATAAATGCTTCGCATTTTAAATATTGCTAGGCAAAGCAGTTCAATCAATAAACCTACCTATATAAAATACCAAATATCTTACCATGAGACATTTTCGGCAAGCTGAGTGCCAATTATTAAAATTAAGGGTTGTTGGGTTCTCCATAGATAATTAAGCAAAATATATTTATACATAAAATACCAGGTTGTTACATAAATTTTGAAAACCACATTTTATTACCGTATTATCAAGTTTTATTGTTACAGTCAAATTCTTTCATTTTTGTAGTCAACAATACATTTTTTTGGTAGTTTGGATTACATAGTTTAAATTGCGTTGTAAAAACCCAGTATCGGTAAATTTGAAAATGTATTTTCCATATTATTTGGAGAATTGTATTTGTGAACCAATTAAACATCTTTATTTTAAATTTTTAATGTTATTTATTCATAGTCACACAAGAATTGTTGTAGTACATTTATTAATATCTAAATAATTGGTTCAACATGTTTTAATTACCCTACCTTCTTTTACAAGATTTTGGACATATTTAGTGTTACATTTTAAGGTCATATAACTCTAACGTTTACTACTACATGTGCTTTTTTGTGTTGAAAGGCTACATCAAAACATGTTGAAATTATCAATGCATTAGCTTATTTTAGAAGTGTCTTACTTATTACACAAGTGATATTTAAGATTTTTTGTTCAAAAGTCTACACGAAACATTCATATTTTAAAAGATTTATCCTAGTTCCCAAATCAATGCAGTTTTAGTTTCAGCAGGAGCATGCGTTCTTGTGCACCATCGTAATTATTTTATTGTTAAAAAAACATAAATCATTTTCATTTTCTTGAAAACATAATAAAATAAGTGTTACCCACAATATTGTAACATTAATCATTTAGATGGCTAAATCCTTTCAGATTATATTTTAGTATTTTACTGCAACATTATTTTATCAAATTATACATAAGTCTCTGAAAAAAAATTGTTTAAAATTTTGTTTCGTTGAACAATTAAAATTAAATGTATATGTTAACTAATTATGTACTTGCAAGTTGAAGGTTACACACGGTTTTTGGAGTCCAGATTTTAGGTACTTTTTGTCTTGATTTTTGCTTGTCATATTTTATTTGTGTTGATTTAGACCCAGTTTTGTATACTCACTGCGGGAATACTTACAGTGAGCGTTTTTTCGGAGCGGGCCTGAAAATTAAGAAGTTGATTAAATATTGTGTCTCAAAAAAGAGACAGTAGCAAAAAATCACAAGTCTATCCACACAATATGTCTACAAGAATGCTTTGTCATACACTTATATTTATGAACTATCATAATTACCACAGAATAGTGAATAAAATCTGCAAATTTTATGATATCCAAGATATTAATTGATGAAAAGTGTACACTTAAAACAAAATTGTAAACATAATTTAAGCATGGAATTAATTGAAAGCAACTCAACATCATATAAGCATTCAACTACAGTTTTAAATTTAAAAGCGAAAATAATAAAATGTGTGGCAAGTGCAGGCAACATTTTCACTCAAAATAAATGACATACTAGTCTAAGAAGAAATCTAAATTTACATATAACGTGAAGAAATATAGACAACTTAAAGAAGAATACGAACTCTAAACTCTACTTCAATTATAAAATAAATGAATATTATTATTTGTGCGTGTAGTTTCAAAAGGATCAAGTCACACAAGAATCATGCACTTAGTACGGCCTAGTTTAGAAAAACATAATTAAAAACCAGGTAAACTTGCGTCAAATAGCCATCATGTGCTGAGGGCAAACTATTACAAACTTTTCGGATTGTGACTTTTGTCACAGGAAGAACGTGCGGTCAAAGATCAAACTTATTGATCTATTATTCTTTATTCTCTATTAAACCAAGGCAGCTGTGCCCTTGTGATTCGTCACGTTTATAGTGCGTGATTATTGAGTTTAAAGTTTGATACTAATAAAGAAATTGGGCATGTAAAATACATAAATCGTGACCTATCTAAGTCTATTCCCCATTCATTCTTAGTTGTTTTATTTAGTAAAGATCTGTCTAATTTGTCTGTGCAAATTTTGTTACATAAACTGCTATTAACCCCTCGTATGCTTAGACACGGATCCGTGCGTGGGAATTTCAATCTATTGTTTTAAGCGTCAAGGTAATTTTTACAGTAACGTAATTTGACAGAAAGCATACCAGGGATTAACCATCATGTTAACATGAGGAATTTGAACTTTATATTCTTTTTTTCGTATTGACAGCAAATCTAATTGCAACTATAAGATCAACCGTCCCTAAAATAGATTTCGCTTGAATATTTTGACTAAAGTCACATTCATCAACTGTGAAAGTTAGACGGAGCTATCAATGAGTACGCCCTACTCGGGGTGGAACGCAGACAAGACAACTAAGGTTTTCACTAGTCCTGACCATCTACTGAGCTACATGCGCCGCACCGGCCACGGTATCGGGCGTACGAACAATTACTTCTGCGGCCGCGAGTAGGGCGCCGGGCGCTGCTGCGGGTAGCGCTGCGGCCGCCGCGTGCCCACGTCGCGGGACGACTTGAAGCGCTCCTCCTTGTAGCCGTAGTCTTCCGCGTAGTAGTTGTCGGCGCCACCACCGCCGCCGTAGTAGAAGTCGTCGGCCGGGGGCGCGCGCGGCGGCCCGCGGATCTGTGGACAGAGGAGTGACTGTGAATTACAGACTTTAACTTAACCCTTAATTAATAGTTTTAAGGTCGATTCACAATTTGACAGTGACTCCCACACTACGCTAAGCTTGTATCGTGAAAATCAAAAACATTGATAGCGATTCACAATTTGACAGTGACTGCCACACTACGCTAAGCTTGTATCGTGGAAATCAAAAACATTGATAGGTTGCCTGTACAATGCGGCATATTAACGAAGTGCATGCAGTCTTAAATAGTAACTATTAATTAAATAAGTACACTAAAAATAGAGTGATGTTAATAATTTTATATTCTAAGATCAATAAAATCAGATAAATAAATGCCAAACGTTTTACATTTAATAATTGCATGATATTGACAAAGATTTATTCAAATTTGAATTCTGAAAAGCTGTCAATAGAGTCAAGAATACACAATGTATATATACTTAATTATATGCATTTAAGGGTTAACCCTTAACACCTTCACTGCGGCAATTAGCTTAACTCGTAATTAACCGTACTTTGTAAAGGGTCGAAAGCGATTGAACGTGTTAACTTTTGCTGCTCAGCTGTCAATTATTTTATCAATAGATTAACCTAATTGCTGATATATCGGCACTGTAGGTTCAATGCCAAAAACTGATATAGAAGTTAGTAGTATACAAAGTAATTAGACATACATGCAAGTCTGCAGTTGTTATTTTTGTGACTGGCGTACGTGTACTCTATTACAGATCTAAAAAACCGGCCAAGTGCGAGTCAGACTCGCGCGCGAAGGGTTCCGTACCATTATCAATTTATTATTTAAAAATACAGTTAAATCAACCTACCTCAAAAACTATAAGAGATAATTTAATCAAACCAAAAATCGTTGATAGAGTTTATTAATGCGCATAACATATATTTTTTTTAGAATTTTATATTGCGTAGTTTAAAAAATAGAGGGGGGGGGGGACACATTTTTCAGACTTTGAGAGCTGATATCTCGAAAACGATTTGATTAAATAAAAATAAGATTTATGAACCTTGATATCATTTTCAATCACCTTTCTATTAATACCCCACACGCTTATATACAACTAAAAATTTTTTTCTATCCGTCAGTTACATGTATGGAGGGCCCCCACCCCAATGATTTTTTTTACAATTTAGTACCGTAATCCTGTAGCGGTTCATACAACACATATCCTTACCAAATTTCGTTACTGTAGCATTTATAGTTTCCGAGTAAATCGGCTGTGACAGACGGACAGACGGACAGACGGACATGACGAATCTATAAGGGTTCCGTTTTGCCATTTTGGCTACGGAACCCTAAAAATTGCCGATCTTTCACAGATTATATGATCGGCAATTTCTTATTTGTCTCTATTCAAGTAAAATAACAACTCATAATATATCTACAGAGTACTATCTAAAAGACTGTCTTCTGATAGGCCAGACATTTCAAAATTCGCAAAATTAGAACAAAGACTAAAAACGAACATTTATCGATCTTTTTCTTCTTTACTAATATAAAATAATACCGGTAGATAATTAAATTCACATTAAACTTTTAAATCTTTTTTTGTAACCCCAACGGCATCCAAACTGAAGTTAAATCTCAGGAAACCCAGATGTATGGCAGCCCTATCCTCAAATGATAGATAACAATTTAACTCGATATCACGCAACTTTTATTTGAAGAATAATGCTTGCCCTCAGATACTGGATCTTACAATGGAGTTTTGACATTACTATCCGTGAGTAAGCATTATTCTTTGAATAAAAAAAAATGTGTAATTGAGCCTAAGCAAAAAAGAAACTCACCGGTGGCTCAGGCGCGGCGTAGGGGTCATCGTACGGGTAGGAGGACTCCATAGCGGACCGTGCACGATCCAGGATGCTGATGACCTTGGTCTTGCCCGGCAGCGCGCGGTGCGGCGGGCCCATGCCGTGGCCCCCGTGGCCTCCGGGCCCGCCGTGGCCTCCGTGCGCCGGCGGCATGCGCGGCGCGCGGCCCGGTGGGCCCGGTCGTGGAGGCGGTGGGCCTGTGGACAATAACTTCTTGTTAATACTAGAAATGTAAGATTGTGGCCCTATAAGATACGGAACCATCACTTCTCGTTCCAGTTTTGTATGACCGGCGATCTGATTTAATTATGATCAGTGAGTTATTTGCTAAAACACTTGTTGTTGTCGAAATTTAGATTTATAGTTGTTCTTTTATTCTTAAATATTATAATGTAACAACTGTTGCGAACCTAATAAATAAAATAAATAGTTTATACCCTTTCTTAGTATTTTCTACAGCACCTACGACATGTTATGAAGACCAGTTTATCTCTAAAACTAGATTAACAAGTTTGTTAAATATTTATATGAAGCAAATCTCGTTTGTGACTGAAAACTATTAGTCAAATTTTAAATTATTTTATGTGGTCCCGATTTAGAAACGACAAATAGATGCATCCACGAAAACAATTAACTTATTTACCTCCACCAAAGAAAATAACATTGAAAAAATTTTACTATTTCCCCACAAATTAAAGAGACCCCAACATAAGACCAGTCCAACATAAGACCAACTTGAGATGCGCCGAACATACAACTTAATATTCAGTTTAAATAAATAAATGTCATAATGTAGATTTTACAAGAGTCAATTGCAAAAACGATGTAGATGATTAAAGCCCTTTAATGAAAACAAGATTAACGTCATAAAATCGACCCACAACCCAAACTAAGATTTTTTAAATCTAATAACTAAACCAAAACCAATTGGCAAGGAATGCACACCAAGTTTCACTATTACAAATAACCAAATAAGGAGCCAATATTCAGCGCGCCCCTAGCGGGAACCCACCTTCTCTGACCACAGGGCCCTGGTAAGATAACGACCGGTTCGTGGCCGTGAATGCGCGGTATTGGACTTCGGGCCGCCCGGGCCCACCCTGCTGGGGCCTCTGCGGTCCATCTGCCGACAACCCACAACGGTTTAGATCATAGGTTCTCAGACTAGAGGGCGCGGTATGATTCAACTGCCTCTTAGATACCATGTCAAGTTTGAAACCACCACCAAAATGATATTTCTTTTTAAAAGTTTTCGTAACAATCTAGAATGTTAGGATAACCTTATTGAGGTGATTTGACGAGATTATCCCATTGTATGTCAGAAGAAGGGGATTACGAAGGAGACACTGATATTCTTTCAGATCCTAAATTTTTATAAGGTTTTTCAATCTAAATATTACTTATGTATAGCCCTGCCTGCCTTGGAAAACCACTTTATTGTTAATTAAAAAATAAAATGACTAGTCAATTAACCTTTCGTATGCTGAACAGCAGATCTGCTTTTCACAATTTGACTTCATGAAACAGCTGTCAAAGTCTAGTTTTGATTACTCTGATTGACGCTTCCGCATACAAAAGGTATCATAATATAATTCAGCAGTCATTCATCAAGTGTTTCAAAGATTCTGTTAATGAATTGTAAAATATAAAGACAATAATTATGAAGCTGTAAAACTTGAAGAACACACTTGACAAATAACTTAACGCAGACTATAAACAGAATACTAACCTCTCTGCCCATGCCCCATTTCTCTCATCTGG
This sequence comes from Thaumatotibia leucotreta, assembly GCA_025490895.1. Classification (NCBI taxonomy): domain Eukaryota; kingdom Metazoa; phylum Arthropoda; class Insecta; order Lepidoptera; family Tortricidae; genus Thaumatotibia; species Thaumatotibia leucotreta. The sequence goes on along the minus strand of JALPQI010003838.1, from coordinate 24,356 downwards.
TCGGGCCTCATCATATCATTGACATCAGGCAGCAAATACTTCTTGACCTCGGCTAGGGCGTAAGCGATACGCGCATGCGCTTCAGCTGGCGGCGCAAGAGCAGATATCTCCACATGCAGCTCGTCCGTTAAATGGGCGTACTTGGGATCAAGTGAGTTTCGGAGCTCCTCTTCTTTTTGTCTGGATAAAAGAATTTATTAGAGGCCGTCAAGTAATAGTAGTCAAAAGATTCTTTATTTAATTAGGCTTGTATAAAACTATTCAAGTTTACTTATTAAGTTATTTTTATTGGTGTTCTTCTTTACATAAAAACTATTATTTTGCCAGGAAGTAATTTTTTTAAGCATTAAGTCTTGAGACTTTTGAGCTTATATCTTTGAAAACTATACACAAGATTATGTGTTTATTTAACCCTTAATTTGACATCATACTAAATACTGGACATAGTGTTTGACCCACTCATTGTATTTTTTTTTTCTAACCAGTATTATAAGACTATTCAGTGCCAAGAAGGCTTGAACACACAACCATCTGTTGAATAGATGGAGTGATTCAAGAGGATGGTATTAGCATCAATATTGTGCCCATGCAAATCAGGGTTGGGTTGCTATTAATCTATATAAACAGGTGTACACCCCTGGCCTGTAACTATGGCAATTGGGTGCATGAAAAGGTGTAAGTTACATGTTTACCTGTCTCTCATTGACCCTCTGCCAAGGACAGCCATCTTACACATGGTCTCTTCCTGTAGCTGCTTCATTGTGTTTCCTTTGGGTCCAAGGAGTTTGCCCACAAAGTTGAACTATGGAATAATGTGTTTATTACTATATTGTTACAGAAATTATATTACTTTTTAATTGAATGGGATATTTAACCTTCTCACATTACTCTAAAGCTCTGGGAAGATGCGTAAGTGCAATGATGTTTTTGAATTGTCAGAGGTAATTTACGAAGAATATTTACCTATATGCGAGGTCCTGTTACATGACATACAATAAAATCGGGTTATAAACATAACTTATAACTCATTAACAACACATTACAATGTACATATTACAAGCATGTGTTAGGTTAAATACGTATTTCAGATAAAATCTACCCAATACTGTACCTTCGGATGCTCCTTAAGGGGCACCAGAACCTTAACGGTAACTTTAACTGGTTTCTCATGGTATACGTCGACATACTTGAAATCTCTTGGCGGTAGCCGGCCTGACGCTTGAACCTTGGTAACCTCTGCAAGCAAACAATTTAAGATTTTTTACGTTTCAATTATAATTATAAGAAAATTAGACTTTGATGTATTCCATTAAAGTCTTTTTACATAGGAGATAACGATAATTTTATAGCATTTATTTGAAAAGTATAATTATTGCATCGATTGGAATTTGCATGTTTTATGAAAATACCCATTAAAAACAATAAAAAAAGAGTTACCCTGGTCGATGAGCTTAGTCGCATATGGGAACTTTGCAGTGTTCAGTTTAATTTTTTCGCTTAACAATTCTCTCATATATTCCCCGGCTTTATCATTTATTTTAGCTCCATCGTCGCCATCTTGATCGTGGTGGTCGGCATCGACTTGCATGTCTTGGTTGGAGTTATTACGCTTGAAATCACTGTTATTATAACCGTTTTTATCGGTCATCATACGCTAAACGTAAAAAATAAAACAGCTACTTATTTGAGTAGTTTTTGATAAATTATCACGGTGCAATCTACTTATTCGCCGTACGTCAATAGATGCGTCGCGCGCGTCAGTCAGTAAAAAGGAAGCAAAGCAAGCGGATCTGCGAGAAAGTTGCCAAGCTTAAAATTTAAAAGGGCTCTACAAATGTGACTGAGTTAAGATAGTTGCATGGTTAACGTATCTTAGACGTAACGGAGAGAACGGGATAAGTGCAATCCTTAATTCCTTATAGCCAATTGGCTAATGGCTGCGTTGGGCCATGGGTTGGCCAATTGGCCATGGGCCTGTGCGTTGGGCAAAATAAGGAATACCAAGATGTCGTTGTTTAAACAATGGTGCATCGATAATTCTGCATTGGCTCTTTGTTGAGATGGACGTGGAATTGTTATTATGTAAAAGTGCACTAAAGTGGAGGCAAGAAGATTTGGCGCATAAAAAAGACGATGAAGGTTATTTATACCATAGACATATTATTTTACAGACGGAGTCTATTATTATCTGTGGGTGTCGCCGGCAATGCCCGTCAAGTTAAGTGTCAACGATCTTTGTTTGGGTACACTAGTGCGCCTGAAACCGCAAATGGTTTTTACAGCAATAGCAAAAGCAATTCAAATAAAATTTTAAATAACATTTCTGTTGGATAAGTACATGGAATGCGATAATAGTCATGGCTTGTGTGGTTCCAGGCTGTAAAAACCGCCAGGGTGAATCAAAATCAAATAAAGATATTACGTTTCACCGGTAAATTTGTTTTGACTTGAATTTTAAGATTTCGAATCCTATTAAGTTAAAAGTAACTGAAAATCTTATGCAATATTTACTGTCGGATACATGTGTGTAGTTTTGTGAATAAACCATTCGTATTTGCATTCATAATGTAATTATAAATAAGTGGGATTCTAAATATTGCACCGCATAGTGTTGTACATAAGAGACGTATCGTGATATCGATAAATGTTGATAGCAATCTCAGGAAATAAATCTATGTTTTCAATTTCCACCAGGTTTCCAAAAGATACTGAGCAGAGGTCATTATGGATCAAAAATATTAAAAAGGCAGATGACTGGTTCCCGAAAAAATTTTCAAAAATTTGCTCTGCTCATTTTTTAGACTGTTCTTTCCGGAAGGGGTACACCCATAAAAGATTACACTCTGACGCAGTACCCACCATATTTATTAATCATCCGGTGTCATCCCAACCAGTAAGTAAATTAAGTTTACATTTTTTAAGTCTCGGTACATGCACTACATACCAATAACACGGTGTAGGAAGTATGTATCTATATTTAATAGTTTGATCAATTTATCGGTTGTACCACTGTCCCAAATAAGATGCATTGCATAATGGTTTCAGACTGTGTCTATACTATACACCATGTTTTTATTGATTTCCGTTAAATTAAAGGGAAGCTTATTTAAGTCAAAAATGAAACTAGTGTCTTAACTCTTACTGTTATTGAGTTTTTTTTTTTTTTTTTTTATTCAGCCTGAATTTGTGTCCCACTGCTGGGCAAAGGCCTCTCCCCTCAAACTCCATGACTCCCGAGTGTGTGCTTCCTCCGGCCAGTTGTTAAGAAAGGCATCCAGGTCGTCCCGCCATCTCCGTTTGGGTCTGCCTCGTCCGCGCCTATGTTGTGGCATCCACTTGGTGGCTACGGTAGCCCACCTATCCGGATGCATGCGGCAGACGTGGCCAGCCCAGTCCCACTTGAGCCTAGCAGTTTTCTTACCAACGTCAGCAATGCGGGTTTTTGAGCGCAGTGTGGTGTTCCGAATGCGATCGGTCCTCCTGACACCTAGGATACTGCGTTCCATTGCCCGCTGGCAGATCTTCAATTTGGACTTCTGAGTCTCAGTGAGCGACCATGTTTGGGCACCGTAGGTTAGGACAGGCAGAATACACATGTCAACGAGTTTTCGCTTAAGTGACAATGGAAGGTTACCCTTCATTAGCTCTTTCATGGACCAGTAGCTCTTCCAAGCGTTTTCGACACGGCGTTCGACTTCTTTGTCTTGCCTGTTGCTGAAAGAGACTAGCTGGCCCAAGTAAATATACTCGTCAACATAGTGTATGATCTGCCCATCAACCTCAACCCTACGTTTCGTGCTATTGGTCATCACCTGAGTCTTGGCACGGTTCATCTGGAGTCCAACTTGAAGACTTGCATTGCTCAGGTCTTGGAGCATTTGCTGGAGTTCTGCGGCAGAAGAGGCAAAGAGAACTATGTCATCGGCGAAACGGAGGTTTGACAACTTCCTGTCGCCCATGACCATTCCCCTAGCCTCCCACAAATTTGCTAGGCCTTTGAAAATTTCTTCCAAGGTGCTGGTGAATAGTTTTGGAGATAACGGGTCTCCCTGCTTGACACCTCTCTGTATCTTGAACGACGGACCGGATGACTCAAGCTTAACGTCGGCTGTACTATTATTGTAGATGGCTTTTATTAAACTGACATAAGTGGGATTGATGCCTTGATTTTCGAGTGCAGTTATTATAGCATGGTGAGTAATGCTATCGAAAGCCTTGGTGTAGTCCACAAATGCCAAGTATAATGGAATCTTATATTCTGCAGTTTTTTCCAAGATTTGGTTGAGCGTGTGAAGATGGTCAGTGGTGGAGAATCCAGGGCGGAAACCAGCTTGGTTTGGCGGTTGGTGTCGATCAAGTTGTCCAGAGATACGGCTTTCAATTATTTTAATAAAAGTTTTATAAATGTGGGATACCAGACTGATAGGTCGATAGTTGCCTATATCACCCTTGTCACCTTTCTTGTACAGGAGTACAATATTGGAGTGAAGTAATTTAGGGGGAATTTGGCCTGTTTTTATAATATTGTTAAAAAGGTTTGTTAACGGGACTAAAAGACTTGCTTTGCCAAAAACGAGTACCTCTGAACTAACACCGTCTGCTCCAGGGCTTTTCTCTAATTTAAGTGTAGATAAAGCTTTCGTCACTTCATCAGTAGTAATTGGCGTGATGGTGGTGTCAGTACAGAACGACTCATCTCTGCCGTTCGTTTTGTGTTGGTCTGCATATAAAGAAGTATAAAATTGAGTGCATATGTCCATTACTTTTTTCCTGTCGCTGTGTTTCTTGCCCTCTGTGTCTTTTAGGTAAGTGATCCAAGATTTCCCTTTTGTTATTCCGTTTTTAGCTGTTCGGAGAGATCTGTTGTTAACCAAGGCAATTGCAACCAAATTTTTGTTATTGTTCCGGATGTCAGTTCTGATACTTCTTTTGGTTTCTTTGTCTAGTGTTCGGTATTCTATGGAACCTATTTTTAACTGAGTTCGTTTTTCTAATAAAGTTAGGGTTTTACAGGATAAAATGGTGCGTTTCTTTTGCTTAACTCTGATTTTGTTACTTGCTGACTCTATGGCGTTTAGAATATTATTGTACTGGGCTTCTGTATCATCAACGGCTATATCAAAAGCGTCAAATCGGTTTGATAATTCTAAGTTAAATTCATCATAGTTCGCACTTAACACAGCTCTATCTAATTTTTTGAATTGTTTTGAAAATTGGACTTTACGATGTATTTTAAAATTGAAAGTCAGCCTTGTTCTAAGGGGTCTATGGTCCGAGCTAAATTTGATTTTATTTATAGTACCGACATTGTTAACTATAGTATTAGTAGATGTAAGGGCAAAATCTATTTCGTTCATAAAATGGCCACCCGGTGACACCCAAGTCCAGCGACGTTGAGGCCTTTTGGGGAAGAAACTATTACATATTTTCAGATTTTGCCCAAAGGCGAACTGAATCAGACGAGAACCACGTATATTTCGGTCTCCCAACCCGTATGGCCCGAGGATGTCAGCGTTGTCCAGTTCTTGCCGAGGGCCAAGCTTTGCATTAAAATCCCCGAGGATTATGTTCCAAGACCCTCGTTGCTCGTCGCAGGCCTTGTTCAAAAGGTCATAAAAGATTTCGACCTCGTCATCACTGTGCGTGGATGTAGGGGCGTAAATTTGTATCACCGTTAAGGTTTGCTTAGGTGTTAATTTAAACTTTAGAACCGCAATCCTGTCAGAGTAGCTGCAAAATTCTAGTATATGATTCTTCCACTTCTTAGCCACAAGGAATCCTACACCGCCCTGTCCGCCGGCTTCTCCGAAGTGGTAGAAAATATTACTATTTCTTTCTTCTGTCTCTTCACCAGGTCTTCTAACCTCTGACAGGCCTACGATATCCCATTTAATGCTTTCAAGAGCGTGTTCCAGTTCTATCAGTCGTTCATCCTTTGACAGGGTTCGAACGTTGTATGTCAGTACGTTAAGCATTTCAGTATCCGTTTTGCTTGCCATGGTCGTTGTATTAATGATGGGTGTCCTCGCTCGGGGATTCTTAGCACCCCTGGTTCTGGGGATGCGATTCCCAGCACCGCCGAGCACTCGGGGCCTATTCGGGGAGTTGAACATCATGGGGAGGTGTGGACCGTAATCCCACCACGCTGGTCCAGTGCGGGTTGGTGGGTCGCCAGTTATGCCTCGTTTGCTAGTTGGCAGGGTGCACCGCGGGCAGGGGAGGTTGGCTTGGGTTCCGTAAGATGTTGTATGGAACCCCTTACACCCTTGTTATTGAGTTATTAAAAAAATAAGTTTAATGACTGAACAAGTGTATTGCAACCTTTATTACATCCTAATGTTACTTATTTTGACATGTGCCGTCAGCAGCCGTCAGTCGCCCGAGATCTTATTTTTAAGGTTCTCTCACACTTACCATTACAATTATTATGTATAAAAAACAAAAAAAAATTTTTTTTCGAAATTAACAAAAGCCAATATACCAGGCAACTTCTATTAATGTTCCAAATAACCTGTCCAATTTAACGGAAATCAATAAAAACACGGTGTATAGTATACTTACTTAGGAATTCCGCGGGCTCAGCGACGGTCGCGTTTTAAGATACTATTTACAATTTCGCTGTTTGCCTCTCTAACGTGCGCACGAATTGGCTAGAAATAGAGGCCAACAGCAAAATTGTGAATTATATCTTTATAAAACGCAACTCTAAAATGAATAGTACTAGTAAAGTAGTAGTAGTAATGGTCCGGCGCCACCTCACATACATATATCAGCTTCCGTAGCCTAGTTGGTAGTGACCCTGCCTACGAAGCTGAAGGTTCCAGGTTCGAATCCCGGCGAGGGCATTATTTGTGTATTTATTTATCACAAATATTTGTTCCTTGGTCATTAGGGTGGATCGATTTTTTTATTTTCTGGTAATCATAAAATAATCTTTACAAATCGATACTATGCGGCTAGAAAAACAAAAAATGTTATGACCATTTTTGGATATTTTATCATTATGGACCCCATATAGAAGCCTGAAGATCGGCCTTATTTTTAAGGTTTTTTTAAGAAAACTCGGATGAGCAAGGATATTTTCTGTTTTAATTTTATGGATAAACAAAATAAGATTGTTTTTCATAAATTTAAGGTTTGTGTGATTTAATTATATGAAAATTGTTCGCAGTATCTCCAAAAAATAATTTTCAACTTTGAGGCTCTTGGGGCAGTACTTCCCGAATGATTATCGGAAAAAGATATATTGTTGAAGATGTTACTTTTCAGACAGGTTATTCCTATACGCGGCCCTTTCAGAAAATTCTGAAAAAAAATTTTGGTCCATACATTGAAGTATAAAAAAAAAAAAATTTCGGATTTTTGGAACCGCCGGCCAATAGAATGATAGTCGTAAAAAGTAACAGGGCCATTCCATATGAAATCATCAGATTCTGATTTAATTCCGCGCTGACTGATTTTTAAACAGTTTGAAAAAAATCAAGGATGATAGTCTTAAGTAAGTTGTACGTAAACCGTCAATACTTTTTTTTTTACTTGCTGCTCATCCAGATGGGGCCCGCTTTAAGTTTCAATTTACCTGTTTTTGAGGTTCCACGAGAAGCGATGTTAATTTGTTTCGGTAACTAATATACATTTTTTATATATTTTTTCAGATTCTCTAGTAAACTTCCTATAAAATGTTATTATCAATATGCATCAAGCTATTTTACTTATTCCATCATAAATGTTGAAAATTTTGTGAATATTTTCAAATTCCGCCCATTTTCTATTGGATTTTGCAGCATGTCTACTGGGCTTACGGAATTAATATTTTTTTACTGTATAGTACAAGTATTGCTCTCATAAAATAACTGAGGGTTTGATCACAAACTTTTCATTTAGCTGAAAAAAAGAATGGTAAAGTTGGCCATTTTACAAAATTGCTCAACTTTGACTTCAAATTTCATCATGTTTGGCAATATAAAAAAATCCAAAAAGTTATACAAAAGATAGTACCGACTCTATTCTATAGGAATCCGTTTCATTTGATTTGTGTTTTCGATTTCTGTGAGAATTATGATTTTTTTTAATGTCCATTTTTCGGAACTTTTTACGACTATTTTCCGGCGCTCTATGACTTCACTATTTTAAATAAAACACATTAAATTATTCATAACTATATTTTATTAGTCATTAACAACAACAAGAACCTTTATTTAAGCTGCGATGTACGTAATTAAGTATGTCAGTGTGTATGACCCTTGTGTTAATGCACGATTTACGAATTCATGTTCATATCATGCAAAAGTCAGCAAAAAAACTTGTCACAAATATGTAATGTATATATGTGCGTGTGTGTGTGTAAAGTATTATTACCTGACTACCCTTACGACATTAACATTTTTGGAGTAGGAATATCTTCCGGCTCGTAAGGTGCCGTTTGAAACTGGCACAAAATTATGATACAACCTAGTATTTTTTATTGTTATCGCATTATTGAATCAACATCATTACTCTTATCTAAAGACAGTAGGCATGTGTAATAAAACCTATAAGTACCCTATTTCAGACGTATTATAAGATGTGCCACTAGCATTTTCATGCTTACCATCAAGAAAGTGGTGTACCACTTTTTTGGTTGACTGTACATAAACGAAAACTGACGAACTGTAGTAAACGAGGGAATCAACAATCATCATTTTGTTGTTTATTACGTTTATAAATGTTGTCCGTGATAAAAAAAAAAACATTAACTTAAACAATTACTTTGAAACTTCTTGCTAACTTGTAGATTTCAAAAAATCATATCTCTTTCAAAAATCAATAACACAATATAAATAAAGATGATTTACAAAGAACTAAGTAAGTTTTTCTCTTCTGTGTACTTTTCAGATATTTAAACTTTGCCAAACATGTTTTTTTTTAACGTCATAAAAAGCAAATTCTACAAAAATGGTTTTGTAATTTACTGTTTTTTTAAGTTAGAAGAACTAAATTCAAAAATATTGTTAAAGTTTTCATTTAAAGACTATTTGAGCTTGTTAATTTAAAAAAAAATACCTGTCTAGACCAAGCGAGCAATCCAATAAAAGCTACTGAACATCACTGAACATTAGCAAAATAACATGAAGATTTAGAAGTTTGTCATACAATAAGTAATAAAAATATACATACTGTAATACATACATGTACAAGTACACATATTAAATAGTAAATTAACATATAATAAAATTCAGTTTCACACATTAAAAAAAAGTTAAAGCAATTTTCATCGACCTCAAAAATCGCTTATTTTTAAACTTCAGACCTATGTTATCTGGCTGTTAGGCTGTTTAAGAATTAAACAACTACGGTTTTATGTAAAGCATACCTATATTATCATCCATGATTTTTTCCATACAAATCGGAAAGCATGCAGCGCACCTCATTTGATGATTTCATATGGAATGGCCCAACATTCTTTAACAATATACCTTTTTCTGATATTCATTTGGCAAGTACTGCCCCAAGAGCCTCAAAGTTGAAAACCAGTTTTTGCCGATACTGGTTATAATTTTCATATAATTAAATTGTGCAAATTCTAAATTTATGACAAATAATGTTATTTTGTTTCTACATTAAAATTAAACCGAAAATATCCACGAACTACTGACTTTTCTTTAAAAAACCTTAAAAATAGAGTCGATTTTTGGGCCTATAAACGAAGTACAAAATAAAAATAAATACAAAAATGATCATAATATTTTTTGTTTCTCTAGCCACGAAGTATCGATCTATAAAGATTATTTTATGAAATTCCAAAAATAATAAAATCGATCCACCCTATTGGTCATGGCTGTCTATGTATTTAAGTATCTATATGTATACCTATATCTATTATATATATCGTCGCTTGGTACCCAAATCACAAGCCTTAATTGAGCTAACTGTGGGACTAGGTTGATTTGTGTAAGATGTCCCAAGATATTTATTTTATATTTATTTTTATTTTTTGTGTATCTGTAAGTTGATGTCAAATACAAGATATTCTAGCCCCCCAGTGATCTCCGCCATGAGACACAGTGAGTTATTTTTATTTATTTATATATGGTGTATACTATCATCATCATCATCATCGGCCTATGATAGTCCACTGCTGCATGTAGACCTCTCCTATTAACTATGCATAGAGACGCATTAGGAGGTAAATGCCCATTATCGCCACGATGGCTAAGCGGATTGGCGATTGCAGTAATGTGTCCACTATGATGACGCTGCTGCTCATCATCAATGTTTTATCATTACCCTTAGTCGACTCTTACAACACCCGCAGGAGGAGTTGGGGTGGTGACAAATGTATTCTTACTGCCGTCACCACACAGCCGGGGTGTATACCTACTATATGGCGTGTATTTAATTTGGCTCGACTTTATTTCTTAAGGGAATCAAATAGTTGTGAAAATAATTGCTTAGTAATAAGGTCTGAGGTAAGTAGGGGTATTGATTGATAAGTCACATGGCGATTTATAAAATTTAAATATATTATCGCAAATTAGTAAGGAAAGGTGTGTTCCTATTCGATCTATTAAGTTTTAAATACAAAACAAAATCTTTAACCTTATTATCAGTGCTAGACTATTACGAAAATTAACAATTACTATCATACCAAATAAAACTACATCTTTAAATTTACACAAAGCAAAAGTACCTAAACACCTTCCTTTTCTGGGAACATAATTCAATATGTAATGCTAAAGCCAGGAAAACCCAGAAAAACCTGGCAGAAGCAAGTATTATTTATGCTAAATAAATAATGATAATTATTACATTACACCGTAACATTAATTACAAATACAACCTCTTGAATGAAAATTCCAAGACAATAATGTATAATATAACACTCAGAAAATTCAATTATATTTAAGGACTCCATACACACAGAAATAAGTCTGTTATATATTAAATTGACATCAACATTAAGTGTCCACAATATCTTGGCCTGTTCTCAGAAATATCAGTAAATAGGGATTCGAACCCCCTGTTTGTAAAACAATCCAATATAAGGTTCTTTGGCTAATATCAATTGAACGAGGATCGAACTCGTTTAAATATTATCATGATTAAGTATCAGTCATAATCTGATAATCACAATGTTAAATTATACACAGTGGTTATAGAACAGCACATAAATGGATCAGTAAGATATTACTGATCTACACTGTGACGTACAATCTCCGAACATGACATAAAAGTACAACAATGTCATAATCACTTATTCAAGTCTTAGGTATTTGAATATCGGGAATCGAACCCAACACAATATTATAATTCTATACACAAATATCACACAAGGACAATCAAAACAATCATAAAAGGTATGTCGTGTGTACTCAGTTATTATCATAAAGGTGGCCAATATTAATGTAACCAATTATTTATAAAGTACGTTATAGTACCTATATTATTTGAACCAATTTAATTAATACGAGTAAAATGTGATTTATATATATAATTTAGAATGCACACGACACTATTGGTAATAAAACACTTAGCTGTGAATACTGGATCGGCAACCACTGATTCTAATGTACCATTTAGATAATTAATCAAACAATCGTACAACAATATCGGAAGAACTCCGCGTCACGCTTTTTCCCAGTCTGCAATCGAAGTCCTCTCTTAATTTTTAACAAAATTAGGTAAACTTAATTACTATGGCACTTTTTACAAAATATAATTTTAGACTCTAACACAACACCACAAGGATTATCTTCACTTGTCACTCCTCTAGGATTTTTCTATCCCCAAACCGCGGGGTGTTTCGTTATATAGTATATTATTTATTTATAATACATATATATTTTCATAAATTTGTCTCAGAAATTGGCGAAGAAAAGGAAACCTATAGCTAAATATGAATACAATAATGATTCAACGGCGTCGACATCAAACCCTACAAATGAAGAGAAGGTACCTACATGAAGCATATTTTTGGAACAAAATAATATACAGGGACAGGGTGGCTCATTCAAATAGGTCAGCATGAGAAATTCTGAAACTATAAGACAAACGAAAATTCGTTATTAGGAACCATTTCATCGATTTTTTTAAAAGGAAAAACTGTATTAGAAAAAAAAAGTTAAATATTGTAATGAAATAAAAAAGTGGTTATTTCGAACACCTACTATGATGAATAAATAGTATATGAAAACAATGTTTTAATTTAACGGATATCGGATTAAGATCTACACAATGGATATCGGAATGAAAACAGTGTAAGTTTATTTTTTCATAACAACCAACATTGTACTAATGCAGTTTTTCTGTTTATTAAAATTGACGACATTGTTTGTAAGAACAAATTTTCGAATGTCTGATAGTTTCATACATTCTCATACTGATCGATTTCAATAAGTCACCCTGTATATATACAGGGTGTTTGGTTAGCGGTGTCGGAGCTTTTAAGGGCTTAAACTACAATCAATTTTATCGATAAATTACCATACAATTTTTTTTTTGTGCCAACGATAATTAAATGGCGGCCATTTTAAAATTTCAAACAGACGAATACGGGCGCACGTGATATTTCTGGAATTATACGTTTATTATCGGTCCTATCCCTGCAAAAAAAATCTCGTTAGAGAGCTCATTAGATAAGCAAACTAATTAAGCTAATCATTTGACTCAACTGTTTGAACAACAAGGGAAAAAAAAATTTTTTAATTAAAAATAGTAAATAAATTCACCTTAATTTTTCAATTAATTTAATTTTGCATGAAAACTAGGTCGTTAAGATAGGTTTTTGGTGATGTTATTTATTAGTGGAGAATTCCATGAAAACATCTACTTTTTGTCGATTACGACTCTATGGTAGCTACCCTAATAAAATATGCTAGCTGCTAGGAAACACTGTCAATCTTAAAGCCTTGATATGTTATTATTATACCGTAACTCAGCTTACTAATTGAATTTCTCAAAAGTATTGAAAAGACAGTGTCGCTTACGACATGTTTTCATGGAATGCTCCTAGTACAGTATGTTAGCTAAAAAATAACACCATAATTACAGTTATACCTTAAGTACTTTAGGAATTACAAGTGCTCAAACATACACCAAAACAGCTGCATTTAGCGTTCCCGATGCAAAATCCATAAACAAATGAATGTCAGCAGTGTACTGACTAGTGAAGTGGCCGCCTTCCATCCATTCAGTGCATGTTTTATTCCAGTGCAATTATCGTTGGCACAAAAAAAAAATTATGGTAATTTATCGATAAAATTGATTGTAGTTTAAGCCCTTAAAAGCTCCGACACCGCTAACCAAACACCCTGTATATATATATATATACAGGTATATGCACATTCAGGGTATATGTATGTATATATATATCGGGAACCCTAATGACAGCCGAGTTAAGAGGCCTAGCTACTTGTTACTCGTTACAGAATCTTGTATCTACGCATCTACGCAGTAGTAGAAAACGAATGGAGAGTTCTTAGCTTGCGTCCATGCATAGATGCATACCCCATAGAAATAACTTCCTTCGTAAGAATGTAAACCCTTCACATAACAAGACAAGAGTGAATCGTTCTATGTCTAACACGGGAATGAATTGATGAACACTGCAGTAGTGACCTTTTATACTGTCAGGTCACCAGCCACCTGTTCATAGGTTGGTATCATCTACCTGCAAACCTGCATGGACCAAGCAAAGACCACTCCAAGCAAAACATTGCTTATCGTTTTCTAGATTTAGTAACTTATATCTCCGACACGGCCATACTGACAAGACAAGCGTCCTCGCTTGTATCTGAAACAAACACGTACATCAGTAATCTTTGTCACCACTCGGTTACTCCTGACCAAATTATCTGTCTACGTAAAATCAACTCAACTCAAGGAAAATAATTTTATTCTTTGCAACTGAATTTAGGATCACTTAAAGTCAATTCATTACCACCAATTTAAATGCAAGACCAGACAAGTACCACCTGGCTTTCATAGCCACCTTTTACGTAAAACACATGACGGCAAACGTTCGGAAGCAGGTCTCTCATTCGTGGCCTATTGGTTATCACATAACCACACACTACGCGCATCCCCAAGGGATCGCCGAGTCAACCCTGACTCTACGGTCTCTACAAGACCCGACCTCCGCCAGAGCTTATCGCGCACCGCGTACCCACGGACTACTCAAAGGTAGACACCGACTTCTAACGGGCTACGGCTACGATCAAGCCTCTGGTACGGTCGACCAACCGAACTGAGAACCTCATCCTTCATGCCACAACAATTTTCATCTACTTCACGTGGTACTTGGCTTTCTAGCATTTTCATAAACAACAAAATGTTATCTGTATTCAATCATTTATAAACTTCAATTTGTTAGACAATTTTGATAGTGCCACCAGCTCAGTTTCAGTTACCAGTAAAATCAAAATTAAGGAAACACAAGTCACGTTTATGTCTATCGGAAACTCACATTGTGACATAGTCACCTCATCCCGTTTAACAACAATAACTTCTTTTGTGGCATTACCAAAATGATCTCAATTAATTAATGATTCAAATTAGTCAACCTCTCGACTCAAACAAAAACGTAAATTACTCAACCAGGTAACCATCATAACCATCCGATTTCATTTCAGTCCATCGGATTGTTAGGATCCAATAACCTATCAGAAGTTAACCATCTCAGCCGCGTAAGTGCTACTCCTCGCAAAGAGTATACTGCACATAAAAAGCAGTCCACGTGCACCTTTTACATGCTTCGGAACTTCCGATGCGATTATTAGATCACGCTCAATCCCTCGGACTTGCTCTCGATCCATTGAAAGCTCACATGACTGATGATTAGAATTCATTAAATTTAAAAATTACCCTTTCCGCATTTAAAGTAGTTAATAGATGATTTTAATGCCGCAATTCAGAATCATATTTTCTTAAGGTACTCGTTTAATCAACCCAGGGAATTAAAATCAACTTCATTAACATTCGAAATAGACTAGTCAGTCTAACTATGTACTTACTACTTTACTAGCCAGTAACCGACACAGTTCTACAATAGTCAAATGAAACACTTCAACAAACCAACAAATGGGTTGCAGTACTCACAGCAGTTACAATACTCCAGATGCTACACCCAGCAACTGAGTCTTAACAACCACCTACATGGCTGTCGCACAATCTAAACGCCTTGACCACATACACCATTAAACCAAACGAACGCCACTCACAATCGTGGCCGCACTGAGACGGAAAAATAGATCCGATTTTACACCTACGACTACGAATGATAAATGGTGTATGTAGTCTGAGAAAACTGAACCCAACAAAAATGTAAAAAGTTTCATTCCACGATTGCAAACTAATTGATTAATTTCAATAAAACTTACAATTTTAATTGAACTAAGGAAGTCAAACTGAAACTATTGACAGCCCAAATAATAAGAAATTATTATCATCACCATCATCATGACAGTCATCATGATCATCATCATGACCACCATCATGACCACCATCATGACCTTCACCATGACCTTCATCATGACCTTCATCATGACCTTCACCGTGACCTTCACCGTGACCTTCATCGTGACCTTCATCATGACCTTCATCATGACCTTTCAGAAATTATTATAACCGATCTCAATGCGTTTAATAAAACTTGTTTATTTTAAACTTGCGTAACTGTAACATTGATGTCTAATTTAGTTTCAATTTTGCATTTCTTCCTCCATTTTTTTTTAACTCTAAAGAATCGAAAGGGAATAAACCCTCGATGGCTACAACAACATTAGTTTCACCAATTAGCTCAGACCTCAAATAGCCCAACAAAAATGTGAACTGCTCAGCGGATTAACAACGTGTCCACACCACGTGCTGCACCAGGTGTACACGGTAGGCAGTAACGACACCTGCTACGCCACCGGGCATGACATAAACAACTTGCAGGCCGGCAGCTCGTTCTGACTCACCATGTTGAACTGTAATCATTAAATTGTACGATATCATTTTTATCACAAAAACAAAGTATATTCAAAGCAGACTGATCTCCTTTTTTTTTCAAGTAGACTAGCAATAAGCAGTTTTGAACAGATGTTGAGATAATTGGAATGCTAGACCTAATCATAACACTAAGTACCTAAAGTTTGAGGTTAGACACTGACCTCATCTTATACTCGACATCAAAATAAGATTGTGCTTCACTTTACTATAATCAAATTAATCTCGCAAATAATAAAACGTATTAAGAACACAAAAACTTAACGTTACAAACAGAAATGTCAACCGTTAGTTCTTTAAACTACTGCTTCTAATTTTTCATTAAAACAATTGGAAAGAAACCTGTCCTTTAATTTCCGTTGCTCCAAAATAACCACAGAGTTGGCGTCTTCAATTCTTAATTTCTTGGACATAGGTATCGCAAGAAATTGCGCTCGTTTCATCGTCACAGCATATTCATCATGGATGAAACTGTAGACTACTATGACAGTGAGCTTGTTGATCTTGAAGTTGAACATCTGTAACGGTAATTTCACACGCATAGAAAACTTTTAACACAAGGCATGGATTGAAAATGTTTATCACTATCACAAATTAATTTTTGGTAGACTCGAAAACAAAACAAAACAAAGGGCTACCTGCCCATATTTTGGTACTGCTAGTATTTCACAACTAAGTAAGTAATAAGTATGGGTCATGGTCATGATATACTTTGAAATCACTAGAATTACTGTTTTTATTTCTTTTTTTTTTTTCAATAGGGTAGTATACCTACCCACACGTTTTCTTACAACAGTAATCACAAAAAAAAAGAACAAAGCAGTTTTCTAAATCACGACTCAAATCAAACTTAACTGCAAACATAGTGAACAATCATTACCTTACCAACTGTTGTCGATTTTAAACCTTACCGTTTACATGTGCCATAACCAGTACTCACTGTTACGTGAGCCTTGATTCTTTATCCCACTTGCTGATATCGGGAACCCTAATGACAGCCGAGTTAAGAGGCCTAGCTACTTGTTACTCGTTACAGAATCTTGTATCTACGCATCTACGCAGTAGTAGAAAACGAATGGAGAGTTCTTAGCTTGCGTCCATGCATAGATGCATACCCCATAGAAATAACTTCCTTCGTAAGAATGTAAACCCTTCACATAACAAGACAAGAGTGAATCGTTCTATGTCTAACACGGGAATGAATTGATGAACACTGCAGTAGTGACCTTTTATACTGTCAGGTCACCAGCCACCTGTTCATAGGTTGGTATCATCTACCTGCAAACCTGCATGGACCAAGCAAAGACCACTCCAAGCAAAACATTGCTTATCGTTTTCTAGATTTAGTAACTTATATCTCCGACATATATATACCTAGTTAGAGAGAGAGAGTTATTTCTATATCATGATAATTAGGAACTGTAACCCAGGACAAGCCTATTGCAAGAATTCCGCGATCTTTTTACAGATATTGGCAAAGAAAAAGAAACGTATAGCTAATTGTGAAGTTCGTTTTGATTCACCGGCATCAACATCACACGCTGAGAATGAACAGGTAGACTATTATAGGATATCATAGTTTTATAGTAGAATTAATATAAAATGTTAAACTAACAAATAAGTGGCCATCTTCCATTAAGTTCGATCTCATTTTTTAATCACCTGTGCCATTTTTAAGTAAAAAAGTACCACTTGCGGGCTGTTTCACCACGCTAACATAGTGACAATAGGCTACTTGACTCATATCAAATTTAGTGCAAAAAAATATTATTTTCTGTAGTATTTATTGAAAAGATGAATATTTTTCGATTACGGTGTATTAAAAGTGTTTGATGGGTACATATTTTTTATTGAAAAATTTGTTTTTTTTTTTAAATTTCGTAGTCTGAAAACGGTGTCGGCCATGATGTGACGTCATAGGATCTTAAACGAACTTGATGTCGAATCTTATACGAGTGAAGTTCGCCATGGACATGTAGGCATGTAGCTTTGCTGTGACATTGACATAACATAAGTGACATGTCAAATGTTTGTTTTCGGTTTGAGTGACGTCACACCACAGATAATCTAAGCATTAACATGGCTAGTATCGTTTTCGCGCGTTAACGAATGTTTAAATTTTAAGTTATAATTTTGCGGTTTTCTAGGTCGTGAAAAAATATATTTATATTTTTATTCCGTTAATCTGATATTGATTAATAATATACGACAAACTTTAAAAATGGGTCAAGTAGCCTATTGTCACAACTTATCAAAATTTTGTCTTTTTATTAATTCATTTTGTCAATAATGTCGCGACATTGTCAGCTGGTGAAACAGAACATTAAAATGGCGATAATTTCGAATCTCAAATGAACGTGTGGGACTCTTTGTTACTGTAGGTATTTTACTGCAAGAGAAACTTAATTTTTTTACTTCATGAAACAAAAATTGTGAACTATACCACGATCTTGTTTCAGATATTGCCAAAGAAAATGAAACATTATAATTCACCGGCATCGGCATCAACATCAAACACTACAAATGAAAAGGTGCTTATAACGTATAGTTCATTTAGATTTTTTTTTTTAATTATGTATATATATAATGCAAAAGCAACTAATAATAATATAATGCAAATGGTGACGATTTAGATTCGACTGTCGATATTTACTTCAAAAGAAACTTTATTTTTATACTTGATGAAAAAAAACAATTGTAAAACATTTCGGGAATTAGTTTCAGAGATTTGCAAAGAAAAATAAACTTACGGCAGATTACGAGAGTACATCGGCATCGACTTCAAATAATACTAATGAATACAATAATGATTCAACGGCGTCGACATCAAACCCTACAAATGAAGAGAAGGTAACTACATGAAGCATATTTTTGGAACAAAATAATATACAGGGTGGCTCATTCAAATAGGTCAGTATGAGAAATTCTGAAACTATAAGACAAACGAAAATTTGTTATTAGGAACCATGTCGATTTTGATAAAAGGAAAAACTGTATTAGAAAAAAAAAGTTAAATATTGTAATGAAATAAAAAACTGGTTATTTCGAACACCTACTATGTTAAATAGTATTATGAAAACAATGTTTTTAATTTAACGGATATCGGATTAAGATCTACACATTGGATATCGGAATGAAAACAGTGTGAGTTTATTTTTTCATAATAACCCTAGCTACGTGGAGTTATTATACCTGGGATAACTGGGGGCAAGTTACAGGGATTTGATATCGATTAAAAATATGTCGATATAATTATAATAAAAGATGTGCTTATTGAACATTCTCGATTACAATACAGAGGTTCGATGTGATATCTGATATCGGGCCTCTTAGATGGAGATGTAATTTTAATCAAAATGACAATTTAAATATTGATATTTTAATATTAATTGTATATTTTGAAAACTATTTTAAATTAATTTTAGAATTATAACTAACGTGTGACTCAAACATATTTAAATATTTATCACACGGGATACTCCATGATGAGGATCCTCTAAATGGATCGAAACATGTCGAGCAATTATCGACTTAAATTACGTGAGTAACCCGTGTGATAAATATTTAAATATTTTAAATTAAACGCGTAACTACCCGTTTAAATTTATTTTTTATTTTAATTGAAGAGTAAGAGATATAAACTGTCTTATTTTTATTTATAGAATTTATGTTTTTAATAAAAAGTTAAAATATTCTTAAAAGACGAGAAGACCCTATAGAGTTTTATATGTAGCTAATATTTATTTATGTCGAATAACATTTTGGTGTTGTCATTATCAGTAACTTCGATATATTTTTAGTCGATAAAATATTTTGCTACATCACTTTCGTATAATAGCCCCGAGTTATCCCAGGTATGGTTATTTTATTATTGTTATATTTCAAATGTATTAATGCAGTTTTTCTGTTTATTAAAATTGATGACATTGTTTCTAAGAACAAATTTTCGTATGTCTGATAGTTTCATACATTCTTATACTGACCGATTTCAATAAGTCACCCTGTATATAAGGTCCTAATTTATTAGATGCAGATATTTTTACAGCTGATAGTACTCGGTCTCTGGAGTATATTAAACCGTGAAACATTATAGCTTTTACGATATTTTTTTGGAGAAAATGGAAAAACAAATTTGCTACGTAAAAACACCCTGTTAATGTGATTATTAAATGAAAACTCTTTGAACAGATTCTAGTACCTCTTTTACGTACCACTTAACTGGAACTGGCCGATAAATTAAATAGTTGCTTGTCAATGTTATGTTATTTTCCGTTAGATTGTGTCGTTTGATGACATGTGACGAGTGTTATTGTGACATGTGATAATGCACATGATGATTTTTTCTTGACGAAATTATAATTAATTTTTTTGTTAGGAAAATGAAATCAAAAAAGTTACATGAAAAGATTTCTTAATTTATATTTAAAGTTAATTATTTTAATGTAAAGTATCATGTGTTAAAATATCTGCATCTAATAAATTAGGACCTTATATAGGTATATGTATATACAGGTATATGCACATGCAGGGTATATATATGTATATAAGGTCCTAATTTATTAGTTGCAGATATTTTAACACATGATACTTTACATTAAAATAATTAACTTTAAATATAAATTAAGAAATCTTTTTTCATAAAACTTTTTTGATTTAATTTTCCTAACAAAAAAATAATTATAATTTCGTCTAAAAAAATCATCATGTGCATTATCACATGTCACAATAACACTGTCTGTCGTGTCATCAAACGACACAATCCAACGGAAAGTAACATGACATTGACAATCAAGTATTTAATTTATCGACGTGAAGTGGCCAGTTCCAGTTAAGTGGTACGTAAAAGAGGTACGAGAATCTGTTCAAAGAGTTTTCATTTAATAATCACATAAACAGGGTGTCTTTACGTAGCAAATTTGTTTTTTCGTTTTCTCCAAAAAAACATCGTAAAAGCCATAATATTTCACGGTTTAATATACTCCAGAGACCGAGGTCTATCAGCTGTGAAAATATCTGCATCTAATAAATTAGGACCTTATATATACCTAGTTAGAGAGAGAGTTATTTCTATATCATGATAATTAGGAACTGTAACCCAGGACACAAGCCTATTGCAAAAATTCCGCGATCTTTTTACAGATATTGGCAAAGAAAAAGAAACGTATAGCTAATTGTGAAGTTCGTTTTGATTCACCGGCATCAACATCAGACGCTGAGAATGAACAGGTAGACTATTATAGGATCTTATATCATAGTTTTATAGTAAAATTAATATAAAATGTTAAACGTATTGCGAAAACAGAAATCAAATGTTTTATTAACTAAATATTTTGATTTGTATTTTTAATTTTTCCCCAGTAGTCACACTACTTAATACTTTATAAATTATAAATGTTCTCGGTCGGAAGACCGAGTGGCCGAGGGGTACAGGCATCAGCCGCGAAAGCTGAGTACGTGGGTTCGATCCCCACCTCGGACGTTGGGTGATCTTGGTCGTTTTTCTTTGGTATATGGCATCTAACATTTATAATAAAATGTTAAACTAACAAATAATAAGTGGCCATCTTCCATTAAGTTCGATCTCATTTTCTAATCACCTGTGCCATTTTTAAGTAAAAAAGTACCACTTGCGGGCTGTTTCACCACGCTAACATAGTGACAATTGTCACAACTTATCAAAATTTTGTCTTTTTATTAATTCATTTTGACAATAATGTCGCGACATTGTCAGCTGGTGAAACAGAACATTAAAATGGCGATAATTTCGAATCTCAAATGAACATGTTGGACTCTTTGTTTCTGTAGGTATTTTACTGCAAGAGAAACTTAATTTTTTTACTTCATGAAACAAAAAGTGTGAACTATACCACGATATTTTTTCAGATATTTCCAAAGAAAAGGAAACATGATTCACCGGCATCGGCATCAACACCAAACACTACGAATGAAAAGGTGCTTATAACGTATAGTTCATGTAGATTTTTTTAAATTATGTACGAGTATCCTCCTGCCGCCCAGACAGTAATATTTGCCAATGAAATTTGGATTGACATTGTAGGAAATAGAGTAAAATTTCTTTTGTTTCAGGAGACCTTTTTATAGGTCTCTGGGCGGCTAGAGGGTATAGGTATATAATGCAAACAACTACAAATAAGTGACCAGCTTTAATGAAACTAAATGGTGACGATTTAGATTCGACTGTCGATATTTACTTCAAAAGAAACTTTATTTTTATACTTGTTGAAAAAAAACAATTGTAAACATTTTGGGAATTAGTTTCAGAGATTTGCAAAGAAAAATAAACTTACGGCAGATTACGAGAGTACATTGGCATCGACTTCAAACAATACTAATGAAGAAAAGGTAAATCATAGTATTGTACAGTCGAGTTTACAAACATTTATGTACTTTTTTGCGTTATTACTGATTATAATTTTGATAATAATTTAACGTATTTCAGCTTCTATGTCGTCGGATATGCCAAGATGAAACTTTAGAAAAAGCGCTCAGAGTTGCGGAACTGCAAGAAATTACTAAATTATTAAATAAATATAAAATGTTGGCCGAAAAGCGTGGCAAAAAATTAAAAATTTTGCAACGTAAACACTCTCGATTAAGACAAAAAACATTAGATCTTGAATCTATGATAGACACCCTTTACGAAGAAAAAGAACGAGAACACGTCAGTATCACAATAGACGCTGATAATAGTGATAATTAAGTGTTTGCAAGAAAAAACAGGGTAGTTCCTTGTCAAAAGAATATCCTGACCAAATTAAAAAGTTCGCCATAACTCTGCATTTTCTGTCACCAAAAGCTTATAACTTTGTGCGTGAAGGATTTGATGCAGTGCTACCTCACCCAAAGACTATTTCAAAATGGTACCAATCTGTTGATTGCGGTCCAGGTTTCACAACAGAAACAAAAAATTATATTGTGCATTAACCATGGACGAAGTTGCTATAAGAAAGCAATTACAGTGGGATGGCACTAAATATTACGGACACATTGACTTTGGCACTGAGATTGATAGTGACGATCTTCCACTAGCATCTGAAGCCCTAACGTTTGTACTAACCTGTGTAAATGAGCCGTGGAAAATACCTGTCGGGTATTTTTTTAATCAATGGACTGTCTGGAGCACAGAAAAAAAAAAATAGTTGAACAGTTCATACGTCTCTTAACTGAACATGGCGTAGTAGTAGTGTCGTTGATATTTGACGGAGCAGCAGCTAATTCCGCAATGGTGACACATTTGGGGTGCGATCTAAATCCTCGAAATTTGAAGACTACATTTACTGTGGATCAGACGGAGGTTGCCATCATGTATGATCCTTGTCACGATATTAAATTAGTCAGGAAGCGGGAGTAATAGAAAAGTGAAATTCCCTACGGAATTTAACTTTTCTAAAATAGTACATTTTACACAAGTGCGAAAAACATGAAATTCGAAACGAGTGGCGATGTTTTAAATCCACACGAGTTACGAATTTCGTTTTTGCACGTGTCTCGTACGACGTTTTTTAGTGCAGATGGCCCTCCGAAGTTTGGGAGAAATGGTTCAATTTACGTCAGATTGAATGTTCGGAGGGCCATAAAATGTACTGAAAAACGTCTTACGATACTGATGCGAAAACGAAATTCGTAACTCGTTTCGATTTAAACCACTCCCTTCGGTCGTGCTTTAATTTATCTCCACTCGTTTCGAACTTAATTTTTTTCGCACTCGTAACGTAATTTAATATTGTCTTATAACTTATAACTTATTTTTTTGTCTACAAGTGTGATGAAAAACATTGTATGCATCACGATCTATAAGAGGCATACTAACTCGAGTCATTAAAAGTCCTCCGCCTACGGCGTCGGGTTTCTAACACTCGTTAGTAGTAAATACCGTACTTACCTCTCTAGATGCACAATATACTATTTCGATAAAGCATACGATGAAGACTGGACAACACTAATAGTAATGACATTTTATCATGAATGTAGGATTAATATGGATTTGACAACGTTATAATAATAGCAAGAACGAAAGGGATGGTCTTATGAAACTTTTTACTAGTGGAAGTGAAAAGGAACGATAATCGTCCGTCCTTATCACTGTGCCACTATTTTTTGTGTGTGTGTGCATTAGATGCTAAATGTAAGTGCCAGACAAATGCGTTGAATACGTCACTAAGTGCCTGTGTGGCACTTTCGTCTTAGTAGTAAGTGACTATGTCTATCCCTCTTAGTGGCACACTATGTGCGGCCCCTCGCATTTTATCTACAGTCCATTCATCCTTAGTTGTCTTATCGAGTAAACAACTTTCTAACCAAAAAGTACCCGTTTTCTGTTGTAAACTGCTGTTTTCTTGATAAAAATTTAAGCAATTTACTAATCACTA
>JALPQI010003837.1:0-87815 GCA_025490895.1 Thaumatotibia leucotreta | reverse complement strand
CAAAACAATATTTTTTGCATAACGCCCGCATGTGTACGACCTAAAAAAAGTTACATATTAATATTGGAACTTTAACTGAATACTTTAATACCTATATAAACTTAAATATATCTAAGAAATCATTAAAACGAACACGTTTTAATGATTTTGTGCAGTATTTACGGGCTTTTTCAATATTTCCATTGATTAAAAAACATATCCACTTATTCAAAAACGTCTCCGAACTAAGCAATAGTAAGTATTGTTTGTCCCTTTCGGTCTTATAGACATATTGATAAGACCGAAAGGGATGAACAATACTTAGCGGCTTGTTCATTAAAGGTGGGTTTACATTTACACCAAACGAGCGAATGTTCATTCTATCCCCACTCTACGAAATTAGTTTTGTGAAACGAACGAATAACTTAATTTAACCATTTTCTCGACGAATTTAAACCCACTTTTAGGAGAAGTTTAAGAATAAGAGGGATAGTGTTTTGTGTTTGAATACTTTGGAGGAGAGTTTAACGACCAACCAAGAAACATAAGTCAGTAAAGTTTTATTCACAGAATTAGATTTGGACAGAAGAAACAAGTTCATTCATTTGTATGGCGGCAAGCGTGTCAGATTTTGTACTGAAGTTGTTACTTGCCTATGATTTTAAATATGTCTCAGGCCCTCGAGTATTCATATTTTTTTGTGTTGTTGCAATTAATAGGTATTACTTAAGGAGGCATTATTAATGTTTTTGTTCACTTCAACTTACAAAATTTGACGCCCGAAAGCTGCAAGCTGCGATTAAAGACGGACAACTCAGTAGATTTTACTGAGTTCATTTGACACGCTAAGTTACGTTTGCTTGATCTATGGTTTATGACATCTGTGGTTTTATTTTAGCAACAGCGGACACCCGTGCAAAATATTTTGCCCATAGTTTACGAATTATCAATTAAGCATTTTCTGAATGTTTCTGCAAAATGACTCGCGAGCCGGTATTAAAGGTAGGACTAAATATGTGCAGGCCAAATTGGAGCACGTAGCCATTTAAGTCTAGACTAAGTTAGCCTTTTTCGGAGAACCTAGTCAGGCTCTATGTGTTTAGCCTTCTTAGTAAACTACAGTATCGTAAAACCATATAACTATAGTCCAGTATTATAACAGCTATAGTACCTACCTACACAAGTTCAACTCGTAATTAAGCATCAATGGAAATCTTTTATTTTGGTTTTATCTAAGTTTTTTAATCAAGAATAAGGAGACTTTGAGTAACAACTACGTCAATAATTACACTAAATCGACGATATTTGACTTAGTTTTGGACCATAGTTGGGTAGTTTTACGGTACTTATTTATTTAAGTTAGCTTTACGGAGAAGGAAAACATCGCGAGGAAACCTGCATACACCTGCGAAGAAATTGAAGGGTGTATGTGAAGTCCCCAACAATTTGGGATCACGCAAAATAGGCACGTTTGATGTCAAGTTGCGGAAAAAATGGCCAGGGTGCTTACCCAAGTTGTCAATCGCTAGCGCTTCATCGTTAATCGCAGCTAACTGTCTTTGTCGCACTAATATGAAAGAGTGACAGAGACGGAAAACTACGTTACGCTACTAAGCGCTAGCGATTGGCATCTTGGCTGAGCACCCAGATTACAATATATACTTAAGCTACGCTTACTGGAAAATGTATGAAATATAAATTTTACTCTATAAATATTTCATTTGACGTAGTAGTTTTTAAGTACCGTAACTATAGTATTACTGCAACTACGGTCCACAATTTCAACTCCTAAGTAAGCACCAGTCCCAATCTTTTCTTTTTTGCTTTGTCCAAGGCCATTAAAAAATACTACGTGTTTATTCTGACAAGGGGCACCAGTAGAAAAAGGCGACAAAATAAAAAAATAATAAAAAAATTAAAATGCAATGTTGGTCCGCCCATGTAAAATTATATTTCGCACCGCCTCGCTTCCAAGTTGTACAACTTTGTCTATTTCTGTATTTTGTCAGTGACAGCCCTCGTTAGAAAATTTAATAAATTATCAGTATTTAGCGTTCTAACTTTACAAAATAGGGTTGTGACATTGCACGATTGGCTATATCGGAATTGTACCAAAAATTTGGTATCACGTACCGCTTACGGAGAAAACATTATGTAACAATTATAAAATTTAAAACCCATTTTTAAATGAATTTCAAGTTAATATCAGCAGCACCTGAACGAGAATATCACCCGCATTACGAGAAGGAATAGGAACGACGTACAGTTGCCAAAATAATTAACTAAAATGCGTACGGAATTAAAAAAACTATGCAATTTCCATTTAATAAGCAACTATTGAATGGCGAGGGCGATCTTTTGCTATGCAGAGATACTAGTTATAGGTATAATTGATGTCTTTATATGTTAAAGTACCTTACCTAATAGAAGAAAAGAATGTAAGGTATAATATTATTCTACTTTATGTTACATAAAAAACGAAGTATTGGAATTTTCTAATAACCTACAAGTAACGAAGTTAACAATGGTTTAAGTAGATGTTTTTAAGATGTTTCGAAGCTTTTTGTAATGTAAGCTTTTATGACAGTAGGTGATTTTGGTAGTACCACAGCACGAATCGAGTAGTTGGTATTGGTTTTAAGTTTCTTAGTGTTTTGTTTTGAATTTATATATGATGTGTTTTGGTCATTGAAGTGCATCGTGTAACAGGGTAAATTTAATTTAGATTCTAATTAACAAAAAAATATTTATACACACAACTTAAAAGGATAGTGACGTACAGGCTACGTACAAATAAAATACAAAAAGTCGCACGCTATACAAAATTCTATTTCTGTTCGTTTGGCTATATTCTATAAATTTGAACTAAATGTTGGGCGTATATACGCGTTGTTATGAAAAGCGCAATGTCCTGCTTACATCTTACGGGACAAGTGCATACATATTTTAAAGGCATTCTTATACTCTCGTTAGAAATCCACATTTATATGGATGCAAATAGTAACTAATTTATGATGCTAACGCGGTCAGAAGTTACCTATCGATTGAAAATTCATTCCTTCTTAGCAGTGCTCAAATATGCAAACACTTCAACGTCGCGGACGGTATCAATGTAACCAACGTTCTCCGAACGAGGCGCCTCACCACACCAAAAGCATAACACTGGCCACTTGTAGCCATCACACGGCAAAATAACATCTACGACCAAGACCGAAAGGGTCATCTTTCCGTGAGTTTTCTAAACCAACACACTGGCCACTTGAAACTAAGTTCATGCAAATTTGACACCTAAACTTTCAAAGATAGGGGTGCCAATTCGTTGTATTAGCTGAGGTATTACTCATGTTTTAGTTAAGATTTATACGCGACACTGCAGTCAATTGAAGAGACAATTGGACATTAATTCCGCTTATAAAAGTGGAGCGGCCATGTTTATTAAACATCGTGACATCTGCGATTCGAGTACGATCAATTTAATCGATTAAATTGCTTAAATAGCGTCACAAACTTATTATGCCGGAGGTCAATGAACGCAAACGCTAATTCCTAGCCGTTTTGGGTACAATATGATAATGGTACAATAGAAACCAGCAGCTTTTTGACCGAAGATAATTCGGATAATTGCAAGGGCAGTTAGTACACTCAAAGTAAACGAGAGGATAAGTTGACATGCATATGTAGTGTATTCTATGTTAATTAGGTCTGTATTTCTATTATCGTACGTATGCGTGATGGGAATTGTAATTAGCTTGTGGTTAAAACACTGTTACCTTTTAGTAATTGCAGATTTTTACTGTGAAATATAGGTATATCATGTCATTCTATTCTCTCGCTACGGCAAATATGTTGGAATAATGTTAGAACAGTTTCAGAAAATGTGCAAAACATATCATATATGATTAATCTGTAATAACACGAATCGCAAAGTCAAATCAATATGAGTTCGTTCTTTAAACTATCAGTTCTGTAACGCAAAACTCGTCTACTTTCAAAATGAAGACTTGAGGGGTTACTTTGAATTCATAATTCGAGTGTCTATTTGCATTTCTGTCGCTATTGCATATATATTTGAGCGAAATAGAGGCAAATTGAAAGAAATTCGAACTGCTCTGATATTATTCCAATTGTTAGTCGAAGTTGTTGCTACAGGAAAAAACAATCGCCAGTGCAAAGTTATCCGACCCAGTGCCAACGTCTTGTGTGTCTGTGGATGTGTCAACAAACATTAAACCAAACACGTGAGGATGTTAGTGCCAGACTTTGCCACCGACTCGGATAAAATAGTACTTACCTGATTACTTAAAATTCCGTCGTGGAGATCATAAAATTACAATTTCAAATGCTTCTGAAACAGAGTAGGGACACAGAAATTTCGAAACTACACCCAATATGAATTGTAAGTCGCAACTTTCCCTTGAAAACACACAAAATGTGTTGTTTGATCAATATTTAAGTCGTCTGCCGGGTGACTGAGGAGTGAATACAAACTAGATAGCATTTGTTATAATTTGTATGCTACCAGTTAGTCGATGTCGTGGTTACTATGTGGGGAGTTAAACTGTTTTTGGTTTGAAATTAGGTGGCTCGGATTTTACGTTAATTGTTAATCTTTATAAGCAGTTACAGCACAACAGTTACTTGGATTCTAATTAACGACATCCTTTTGGAATTTGGAAAGACTATTCATCGAAAGGTATGTTGTAATTGTTATAGTCGATAAAATGTACGTAAATTAAGTGATATTGTGCCATTTATGTATAAACGAATGTGCGTAGACGGTTCCCACGATTAGTGTTTGACAACGTGTACTCGCCTGGCCAGCCAACAATCATTAACTAATTTGGTAAACAACAACAATGTACACAATACAATAAAATGGTTAATTAAAGAGACCAGCGTATATCGTGGTCATCATGGTGGTGATCATTATATTGCCGACTATATACACTGGTCTGGTTTAAGTATAACACAACAAAATGAACACACAACATGCCTTAATTCGTATGTTATTTATTTATTGTGACGTATTTTTAAATATTACCGATATTTACATGATTTTAAGGCATGTTATGTAAGTGTACCAAAAATTTAGGTACATTAAAATCAATGAATGAAATCGCTTATAAACAGAATGCAAGTGCGGTAGTTATATTTTAAATCCATTTATAAGTTGTTTTAAAAATGCGTTTCTATATTAATCAATAAGTTAATACTGGCTTGTTTGAATAGGTTTGAATGGATTTAAAATACAAATTGACATGAGAACAAGTGATGGTACAAGTCGCAAAGCTTTGTAAAGGAACTTAATTACGAATATGCATAATATTAACACAACATAAGGTAACGGTAAACCGATTGGGTAACAAAACAATTGCTATCGGTTAAAACGTACCGCCCGTCTATGCCTATTCCCAACCCTGTTTGAACTAGGCTAGGTCTAAAAGCTAGTGCTCATCAAATGGCGATTGTGTAGCGTTATAAAAACGCTATGCCACTTCACTCTAGTTTTTAGATACTCGTTCCTCAAGACTGTGAGAACCAAATCATTATCCGACCGGTTTAGTTGGTCGAGAGCGCGCCTAGCTGCGCAGGAGTGTCGGCGACTACCCGCCTTGGCCGCCTGCGCAGCGCTTTCAAAAGCACACTAAACTTTTACAAACTTATGTCAACAACTCACCAGCGGCTTCCTGTATACTCAAAGCTCCCAGCAGGAACAGTGCCAGAAATGGAATCCCATAATCCGGTGTAAAGTTTCTAGACCACATTTTGTAACACAACATTACACATGGACCACTCACATTTGTTTCAACGGTCGGTACGGTCAACACCACTGTAATCACTCACGGTATGAGAAACAGGCACTTCATTTTGTTATTCGACAGTTTTGGGACTGTTATGTATAAGCAAAGGACATTTTAGCGGTAAAAAACGGGTCCGGGTGCAGTACGTCGCGACAGACTCTCGCGCAGCCGCGTCCCGCTCGCGTCTGAGTCTGGCTTTGTTCACAGACACACACCGTACGGTAAATCAAAATGGCGGCGGGCGCGCCTGTGTGCGTGCCGCAGCTTGCCACCCCGTAAACTTCGCTATCTCGAATTGAAAAGCTTAAACGACGACTTATTTCTAGACTATATTAGTGTTTATTAATATTTTAAGTTATCGTTTTGATGCGTTAGCGTCCTAAAGGCGTGAGAACAGAGGCACGCACACATGTAAAGATACGCGAAGGAATGTTGATTCAATGGTGAAATCAAGCGATTCCAAAGCCTATCCGAGCTTTGGAAGTTTACGATTCGCCCCTCGTCGCACAGATGGCGCTGATAGTAAATAACGTAGGGGTGTTTTTTTGGCGGGCATAATGCACTGCACACATGCTCGTTGGGTATTCGATGCTTAAATCGATAAATTCGTTTGTTATTGCAGGTTTGAACGATGGCGACTTGCTTTCAGAAGCACCCGTTTGAAATTGAGACGGAGGATCGCCTGACGACAATCAATACTAAAATATTTGAAATTAAAAAGAAAATTCAACTTTCAGGTGGGTCGGGTGATTTTTATCTACCGGTACTATAGGAGTAGGTACATATATTATGCGATACTCATAGTACTTAATAAAAATACGTACACTTTCTTACAAAATACATGGGATCCTTGTACGGGCAATGATTTTCAAAGTTGTCCCCTCAAAATGTTTTTTATTCGGTAATTTTATTATGATTTTCACTCAGAATCGCGAGCTCCTTCGATCCTGATAGGAAAAAATGTTAGTCACAAAGGTTTTTTTGCGTCTCGTTACCATTTTTTCATACATTTTGTATGGCGGCAATGGGATGAAAAGTTCGGAAAATGTGTGTAAATTTTGGAACAATTTTTTTTCCTATTACGATCGAAAGAGCTCACGTGAGTAGAAAAGAAATCATACATAAAATACTTAAATATTTATCTTATTCTATGTCCCCCCTTCGTAGGGGAGACAATTATGAAAAAGATGACCCGTTCCGCAGGAGTGTTACCAAATATATTACCTTCGTTGTGTATTGTGTTAGGTACGTAAGTATTTTTACTGTTTATATGCCAAACAAGATACGGGGTGACTGATGGGAACTAGTTAGGTGGGCGTTTTCAGAAACCGTTGTTGAAATCACCTTGTTATTTGATTCGGGCAAATTTGGGCTTGTTCTACTCAGGATTCTAATAGGAGAAAAAAAATGTCCCAAAATGATTTTTCCATTACGATACTTACCGTTTTTTCATAGTTGTTCAAAGGCGGTAGCGTAATGGAAGGAATGAAAACTGTATGAAAAATTATGAGACATAATTTTTTCTCCTAACAAAATCGAATGAGCTCGTGATTCTGAGTCGAATAAGCCTAAGCTTGGCCAAATTAAATAAAACAAGGTGATTTCAACAACGGTTTGTGAAAACGCCCAGGTACCGTAGTGTATGGACGCCTGCATCTTCAAATGTGTCACACGTAGTGAGATCCTATTAAAAACAGGACAACTAATTATATATATCGCCATCAAGAGGGACTACAGGGCCCAATAGTTTCTGTGGGTCCCCTACCCTTGACACAGTGCATTGAGCGCTGGCGAACTTCCCGACAGAAACGCAAATAAAATAGAAATAAAAAAGGGACAAAAGAATATAAAGAGGAGAGATAAACAGATAACTAATATCTGAAAATCTCAAATATCAAACACACCACAACATCCCACCTCCCGCGTTTAATATGTTAACAAACATTTTTTACACACACATACAGAATTCAAAACATGAAAACATAATTTTAGTGATTCCATAAAATTGTAAAAAATAACTCTAATAAATATTTTAATATTCATTTTGTACCTTGACCCACGGTATTCATTTGTGAACTGAAACACACAAATTACGAACGCTTTATAAATAAATATTTCGTAAATTTTCCCGACATACAGCTTGCAACGCTTTTTCTTCAGTCATCACGTCATCAGACCCCCTGCTACCAACTTTATTGTTGACATTATGATTGCAAATCGATTATTATTGTCAGGCACTGGCACCTCTGAGATACCTACCGCCCTGAAACAAATAGTAGTACTTATTAATAACATTACAGAGGGCCAACGCAAATCCCATTTCGAAGAGAATGAATCCGAAAAACAGCAGAACGCCGACCTGATCGATACCCTCAAGAAGGAGATTAAACTCCGCCTTCAAGAGCTGGCAGCAGCCAAAGCCGTGGTGGGAGAAGACGAGGGACAGGTCAAGAAGTACCTGAGTGAGGTCTGCCCTATAGCCAACAAGAGCTCTGACCAGGTACGTTACCAATATTCTTTAAAAACAGCAGAACGATGATTATCGGTCCTCAAGGAGATTAAACTCTGCCTTCAAGAGCTCGCAGCAGCCAAGACCGTGATCGGAAAATATGAAGGATAGGTCAAGAAGAACCCGAGTGAGGTCTGCCCTATAGGCAACTAGACCTCTGACATTAGCAACACTCTTTAAAAACAGCAGAACGGTGATCATCGACACCCTCAAGAAAATTAAGCACTGTCTTCAGAAACTGGCAGCAGCAAAGGCAGTGGAGAAGATGAGGGACAGGTCAAGACGCACCCGAGTGAGGTCTGTCCTATAGCCAACTAGACCTCTGACTAGGTACATTATCAATACTCCTTAAAAACAGCAGAACGGTGATCATCAAGCCTCAAGGAGATTAAGCTCTGCCTTCGGAAGCTCCCAGCGGCCAAGACCGTGGTGGGAGAAGACGAGGGAGAGATCAAGAAGTACCTCCAAAATATTTTCACGAAATAATTAAACATATATCCTCTCATTGTTCTCATTCAAAAATCGAATCCGAAAAATAATATCTAATTAGAAAAATATTCAATCAGGAATTTCGTAAGCACAATTGTCGAATTTGAGATTTATCCAAATTCGACAATTGTGCTACGGACGAATAAGTTATGATAATGCTGCGAACGAATTATTTTATGCCGAAAGGTAGGTAAAGGAGGTAATATGTACCTAGGTACCTACTTCAGAAAATTGTCTTGAGTAAAAATGTCCCAAAATGTTACATAGTTGAAAAATGCCGCAGGTAGGAATGTAAGAGTGATCAGATCTGCTGAGTACAATCGCCATCAGGTATATCGTAGCATCACTCCGGACCGCTCAAAAATATCTGAGCCATACGGCAATAAAGGCGTGTTTAGATGTTTTTAATCGCTCCGGATGCTACGATATATCTGATGGCGATTGTACCAGCAGATCACTCATACCTCTAACATTCGGCATTTTCAACTATGTAACAATATTATTTTGGGACTGTCACCGAATGCACTGAACTTTTACTACGGGCATGAAACCCGACTCGATAAAAAATCCGATGTTACAATACATTCCCGCCTACTAAAATCTCAGGGTTTTTAATGGAACATCAGATTTTATTGTATTTCTTATGTACTGCTGTTGACAGTCCAAATAAAAAATACATGACCTCATAATTAACCACCTAAGCATTGGCTAGTGAATAAAAATCCCCCTATATATTTAATTAAAGAATCCAATTTTACTATTCCACAACTTACAGATAATTGAGAACCTCGATCTCAAAGTCATAGAGCAGAGGAAGATCCTAGACCTGCTGAAGTACGAGAAGAGGAGCAAGAAGTCCAGGCTTAGGGAACTGGAGAAAGAATACGAGCAGCTCCTCATAGCCACCACGAAGAGAGTCGTCAGGACTAAAGGAAGTCCTGCCAGGAAGGTCAGGAAGACACATCTTCTTAGTCGTATACTCTTGTCAGAGCAGGGTGTTTAGATAAGTAGCCAATCGCTAGCGCTTAATCGTCAATCGTAAACGAAAGGCAGCTAATAACTGTCTTTGTCGCACTAATATGAAAAAGTGACAGAGAGGGAAAATTACGATACGCTAGTGAGCGTTAGCGATTGGCATCTTGGCTAAGCATCCTCTCGTGGTTATGAATTTCCCGCCATCTCTCTCTAACCGAGGCATCCCATACACAGATTCAGAGGGCACTCGGGGAGAAACTTGATCTGATCGGTCCACCGCGCAGAGGAGCCTCTGGATCTTGTTCCATTCACTCTACCCTGGCAGCAAGTCCATCCATGGCCTTATAGTCCCTTCCCATAACTTGACCGTAGGATGATCAATTTAATATACCTCCTCTAAGTACACAATTTTTAATTCATTAGTTTCATATATTATTGATTTCGTTTCAGCATGCGTCTCATTTGGAGAATGAAATACATAAAGTGCTCATTCAATGGACCGAAGCAGAGTTGGTTAAGAAGAAATATCATTCCATCAAGCAAGTATAGCTATGCTCATGTGGGACTGGGCTAGCCACGTCTACCGCATATATCCCGATAGGTGGACTGGCATAGCCACTAAGTGTACGTGGCAGACCCAGGAGCAACGTGGACGTGGCAGATCCAGGTGGAGATGGCGTTAAGGCTGGTTCCTGCCCTGTGTCACGTGGATCGCCCGTCTGAAACGGGCCATTGATTCGATACATATTTGCTCCGCGCGGAGAGATCCGCGCGGGCGGTCCGTGTGACACAGGAACCAGCCTAAGACTGAGCCACACCGGTCCGTGACGTGGGCGTTGTAGTGTCGGAAATTACATAGTAGATGGCACACCGCTTGCACGTCACGCACACGTGCATGCCACGCAATGGTGTGTCATCTAATATGACATTTAGACATGCTGGACACGCATGTGGTTTGGCCTGGCCTTTAGCGCCCTACGCCCTAACCACCTAAATTGTGTAAGTGTACCTTTTCATAAACACTCCTATCGGCTTTTAGCTACGTTAATGATTTTGATGTTGGTATCTCCGACATGCATTATATACCTACGCTCTGAAATGAATACATACTTATTGGACATAATTGTTCTAGCTAGCAGTAGGAAATCAGTAAAACAATGAATTATTTGACTGATGCGTGGTGCCCCTAAAGTTCTTACAAACATACTGGTAATCTCCACATATTACAAAAATAACATATTGATAATCCCCACATTTTGTAGGCAAGCCCTCATCGACGATTCGGTGAAGTTCGAGAGCTCTCTAACCAGGATCCAGGATTTGCTGGAAAAGCAGAAAGAGGAAATAGCCAAGTTGGAGGTAATACCGCGTCCCTACTCCCTTATCCATCTTCTTACTACCTACCCTATTTCAAAATCCTTCTTTTGAGTATGACCAAGGCAAGATAATTAACAAATTTAGATTCTTTAGCACCACAACCTTTCCGTTAGGCCTAAGCAAGAAAAGCTGCGTTCTGGGGCCACTACCCTGAAGACCTGTCGGTCAGTGTGGACAATCTTTAATGGTTTTTCCAAACATCATGGATACATATCGAACATACATATAGAACATACATATGTTCTCTGATATGGGGTTAGATCACATTGAATAGTTTAACGAAAGTTTTGTGGACTTTAGGTCAAGTCAACGTTATATTATGTAAATTGCAAAAAAAGTAGTTCTTTATAAGGGTTTAATCAAAAATAAAAATCCCATTCATTTCCATTGTGTTAAAATTATTCTTAAAAACTATAATGCTAACACACAAACAGTGACGTGAACCTCTCATGGTTTTTGCATACCGTGAATCCAAAAACTAATCCATAAGAGTAGTATGGATTAGTTTTTGGATCCACGTTTCGGTATACGAGGCCTTACTAAATATTGTTTTCATTAAGACCAAAACTGTGTAAATTTTTTTATCGATACCTATGTCAAAGTCCTTAAAATCTTCACGTTACAAATGAAATGGTTTGCGCAGTATGTCCGCGAGGAGGCAGCACTGATGCGCGTGCGTGCGACGGCCGCGACGGCGGCGGAGGCGGCGCGCGCGCAAGACGCCGAGCACGCGCGCGCCTCCGAGCGCGCTTACTTCGCGCAGCGGTTCGCAGAGCGCAGGCGCGAGCTGGAGAAACTCGAGAAGAGGATCTTCCCACCACAGGGTCCGTAGTTATTCTTTCAATGATACAGATGTAGTGAGAAATGACTTGCCTTCGGAAACGTTCGTCAACGTCATGCTGTTTCAGTCTATCTCACTGAGACTGACAGTAATAGCTGTCATGCTACTTCAGTCAGACTCGGTGACACTGCCTGAAACAGCATGTGTTTACGAACGTTTCCGAAGGCAAGTAATTTCTCACTACACCTGTACGTCCTTTCGTCCTTCGTTCCGAGAACAGGGTGCTTAAACAAGTTGCCAATCGCTAACGCTTAATCGGCAATCGTAAACGCAAGGCAGCTAACTGTCTTTGTCACACTAATATGAAAGAGTGACAGAGAAGGTAAACTACGATACGCTACTAAGCGTTAGCGATTGGCAACTTGGCTAAGCACTCAGAGCAGTATAATAGTATAAAAAGTAAAACGGGGACTGTTCAAGCCTGCCCAAAAAGGAGATACTGTTTTGGGCAGGCTCGAACTATCCCCAAATGAAATCCAATTCTTCAATTAGGTACCTATTTCTTTTTTGTAAGGGTATTGCTTCCTTCGGTGTTCGGGGTATTACATGCGAGAATTCCTTTTAAAAGACCGGGATACATTGCTTCTCTTTACTGTCATCATTTTAAGAGATTATGCTACGAAAGCTGAAACTGAACTGAATATACAAACGATACTCCTCCTGGAGTATGTGTGGCTGCTCCCGCGTTTCCGCTACTGCAGCTGTGGCCGGGTCGCATCTCACAAGGGTGGGACGGTCGTTGCACCGTCATTTGGGGACGGTGTTGAGAGGCTGTTGAAGGAGATTATGCTAAACCACTGTATTAAGGTGACATGCCTAAAAGTGACATAAAATTTCCAGTGCGTGCCATCGTGCGGCAAGATTCCACTAGGTCCACGAACGGCGCTGCAGCGGCCGAGGAGGCATCGGCCACGGCGCTCATGGAGGACGTCTTCCAGAGGCTCATGAAACTCACTGGTAATTTTCGAAGTCGAGCATCTCTTTGAGCGCTTTATCCAGCGTGACTAGCGATGGCTCGTTCCCGGTAACTTATCCAACACGGTATGGGGAATAGGTATTGCTAAATAGAAACTTTCCCTATAGTAACATTGGGAAATTACCGAGAACGACCCATCACTAGCCGTGACTACGATGGCAACATTATTACGCGATTTCCGTGAGTATCTCATATTTTTTTAGGATATATTACCTTGGTAGTTGTCAACTACGTCTACCAAGATATCCAAAAAAATCACACGTTTTTCGAGGGATTCGTGTGATAAGACTACCACCGAAGTTACATTACAGCAATTGAAACGCTCAGGCCCGTCCAAACCAGTCCGGAATTTTGATCCAATCACTCTTATTTTGTTTCTTTATTAGATCATCAATATCATCATCATCTAACTACGAGCTTGGCTCGGTTGTCGGTGATGCAATCTCCAGCATTGTCTATCCTCTACCTCTTACACCTTCTATTTTATTTGTGTCATATAGCAACTCCGAGGTCTATCTCTGCTTCTTTCCTACTTTTTATTAGCATTTCATGCAACACGTGGCCCATCATCGTTCCTCCTGTTCTGTGTTCCTCCTTAATTCTCTATCAATATAGTTCTTTTCTCTCCTACTCTTCACAAAGACATAGATAATAAAATCATAATTTCTTACTAAGCTAACATCTGAAGGAGACCTAAAAAGTCTGAAATTGTTCATTAACCGCCGATATCGACGGGTGACACAACCTTATTACTATTCCAGGTGTAACTGATGCAGAAGAGGTGTTCGACCGCTTCCGTGCCCAACGGGAGACCTCCAAACGTCTCAACTACCTCCAAGCCACCATCGAAGAAGAAAAACTTCAGCTTGAAAGCACTCAGACCAATCTCTTGGCTGAGTTGGAAGCCTTCAAGTTTGCCTCTGTTAAGGATAAAGATGAGTAAGTCTAATGCCCTGGCCAAGCGAATCCATGAGTTGGAGCGGAATGCCGATATGGGTACGAGAGGGAGCACCATACGTTTTCCGCTAAGCCGGTCGCCTTAGACCGATGTCGTGGCCGCGGCGTATGGCCTGAGTGGCGAGCGTCAAGCGGAGCGGGCAGCGGCGCGTCAAGCGTTCAAGGGACTTGGACGGCGTGCACTCAGACCACGCGCATATTTTTTCTACGCACATTATAACATCGCAACGGTGACTCGCCTCTATGCCCAATATTGAAATTAAAGCTCTGTGTGAAATATTCTAGGTTTAATTTCAGAATAGTACATTATGACACAAGTGCGAAAAACATGAAATTCGAAACGAGTGGCGATGTTTTAAAACACGACCGACAGGAGTGTTTTAAATCGACACAAGTTACGAAATCCGTTTTTGCACGTGTCTCGTACGACGTTTTTTAGTGCAGATGGCCCTCCGAAGTTTTGGACCTGACGAAAAAAGACACACTTCTCGCACTAGAGCCTAAAAAAGGCACCATCTGCACTAAAAATTATATTAAAGTAGTGTATGACGCGTAGATCACGCGTCGTGTCTACACTAAAAGTCAACCCCGACACGTTCGTCACACATTGACCACACGTTGTCCACGCAGCGTCTATATGTTTGTGATTGACCTGTATCGAGCAACCTTTTGCATTGCCCACTCGTTCACGCCGCGTAGACCATTAGTGACCATTGGGTGGATCGAACAGTTGAACTCATCGAAAGTGTGAGTAGGTAGAGTTGCTGCCGCGTTGGCGTGGACTCGTGGAGTCGTTATAATGTGCGAAGACATTAACATGCCTCACTCGAGACTTTACCCAGGCCTTAGACTAACCAGGCCTTACTTAGACTGCATTTTATTAGCGAATATAAATTTGCCAAGCGAATATATAACTTGCTTCCCAACTTTTCACCAATGATTCACTTGGCATACCGACATTAAAAAATTTACTATTTCTTCTATTCATGTGTCCGAATTTCCATTTACCAGCTACGAGTAGATTAGGCTAGGTAAAGTGGGTTGGATTCATTTTTACGGTGGGAGTCCTCAATGAATTACTTTTAGTTACAGCCTTAAATAGTTCAGATAAGTACTTAGGCTGCGTTTCCACCAGAGATGTGCTAGGATGTGTTTCCATACAAATGACACCTCGCTCGAGTCATTAAATAGGTGTCATTTGTATGGAAACACATCCTCGCATATTATCTCTGGTAGAAACGCAGCTTTATACGCCTTACGTTTATTAAAGGCTGTACTTCACTATTTCAGAACGCAAGATCAAATAGTCGCATTAAAGGAGGAAATTAAGGCCGAAGAAGATACCTACTCTGCTTTGGAGAAAGAGTTGGAGGAGCTTGACAACTTGCTGCTCGAGATCAAGAGATTACTGTACGAGCTATGCAAGCTACTAGATGTGAGTTTTTAGATACAAACATAGGTATTTAAAAACGTCTTCTAACCCTTTAACGGGCAGACAGAAGT
The DNA here is from genome assembly GCA_025490895.1 of Thaumatotibia leucotreta. Classification (NCBI taxonomy): domain Eukaryota; kingdom Metazoa; phylum Arthropoda; class Insecta; order Lepidoptera; family Tortricidae; genus Thaumatotibia; species Thaumatotibia leucotreta. The sequence goes on along the minus strand of JALPQI010003837.1, from coordinate 72,408 downwards.
CAGAAATGCACAAAATTGACACAATGTTGAAACATGGCGGGAAACATATTCCCTCTGCTTTATAAAGAGCTAACTGAACAAGCCGGTAAGTATCGTTCATCCTTTTCTGTCTTATCAATATTTCTATAAAAAATACTTACCAGCTTGATAAGTTAGGAGATGTTTATGAATAAGGGGGTGTGTGTAAGGCCCGAGTGGTGAGCGAAGAGCGGTGCGTCCGGCGGGGCGTGCAGAGATTGAGCCTTCGAGGGATTTGTACGACGTGGACTCAGGCCACGCATATACTTAGGATCAGGCATTTGCTTAAGATGGACGTCCGATTTATTTGTTTATTGTTTATTTGCATTCATGAACAATAACATATGTATGAGTTACATGAACCCTGAGGGGTGTTGCAATTTATATTAATACTTATTCCTATTAATAATTTACATTTAAAATTACATTATTACTACATAGCCATACTGTTATTGGTATGCCTACAACTGGTAACAACTCACATGTATCATGTATGTGTATGTCATATGTATGAGTTACATGAACCCTGAAGGGTGTTGCAATTTATATTAATACTTATTCCTATTAATAATTTACATTTAAAATTACATTATTACTACATAGTCATACTGTTATTGGTATGCCTACAACTGGTAAAACTCAAAGTAGCGGTTAATGAGAGCCTTTTTTGAAAGAAGAGGTTTATTTTGTGAGTATTTGAAGGTATTTTGGTAGGACAATGATTAATCTTCAAAAAATTCGTTTATAGAATAGCATGCTTTATTTATGAGTAGTTGTTTTAGTTTGTTTATAAAAACTGTATATTTTACTTCGGATCTGATGGTATTGGGTATACTGTTATAAATTTGGGCGGATCTGTAATAAGGACTTTTTTTAACATTTCTATTTTAGGTTCTGTTAGGTTACTTAGGTCTTAGACTAAACGAGGGTTGTTAATAACAATAATCACTTGAAGCGATTCAGTTTCTAATTGTCATTTTATTATGCGATTCAGTTGAGAATAAGTACGTTTATAAACTGAGCCTGAGATCCTGATAACCTACGAACAAATAAAACATGGAAGCCGCACGCCATAGTAAATTGCCTTTCCAAAACGGTCCTCAATTTTAGTTGACAAATGTCACCCCCTCTTTAATGCATCACGTCAATGAATTTTAATGTCACCCTATAAAAACTTAAACCGCCATTTAAAAATAGTTGTGATTGGTCCATCAAAGTTTTGATTGGCTATTTTCTATAAACATTTGTCAAAGATGTTGCGCCGAAAATATGCGCGGTGTTGAGAAAAGCGCTATGTCCTGTCCATCTTGGCACAATTGAACAATTGATTTTGGGGGCATTTTTGAGCTGGCGTTAGACGTCCATGTTATATATGGTCGCAGCTGATAACCCTCAATCTCCACATGTACAGGTGATCCCCGAACCCCCCTTGCCGGAGTGGACGGCGGAGGCGCGCGACGTGCAGCCGCAGCTGGCCGTGCTGCGCGCGCGCTCGCAGCTGGCCGACGCGCGCGCGCAGGACGTGCGCGGGCGACGCGACGTCGGCACCATGCATATGCCTTCTAATGTAAGTCCTGTTGAGGTTGTATAGCAATCCTCTACATTACTGGTTGCGTTCGGAGATAAATCCACGTGATCCCCGACCCCGTTCAGCATTCAAAGCTCTTTATGCACGAAGTAGACTCGGGCTAGAGCAAAAAGCTTTGGAAATATAGCAAAAGACAACTCAAACTCATAACGGGGGTGTTTATGGGACACTTTGGGGTCAAAACTCTCTTGGCCAAAATGGGTCTTTTCTGACAGCATAGACTGTGTGGCGAAGAAGAAGAGACAATGAAACACTTGATGTGCGAATATCATGCCCTCGCCAGACAAAGGATGAAAGACTTCGGAACTAGTTATCTAGAACCGAAGGAGGTCAAAACGCTACCGCTAGGGAACAATCCCTGGGGTAGGCAAAACAGGGGGCAATTACACAAAAGATCCCAATGGGTCGAAGTGTATCTGTAAGGGCCCCACAAATAAGATAAGATAACATAAGATCCCCGCCCCCCCCTCGCCGGAGTGGACGGCGGAGGCGCGCGACGCGCAGCCGCTGCTGGCCGTGCTGCGCGCGCGCTCGCAGCTGGCCGACGCGCGCGCGCAGGACGTGCGCGGGCGACGCGACGTCGGCACCATGCATATGCCTTCTAATGTAAGTCCTGTTGAGGTTGGACAGCAATCCTCTACATTACTGCTATGCTATTCTCTTATTGACACATTCGACGCTGCGTTCGTCAACGAGCTCGATGGCAAGACAGCCTTGTCTAAAATCCTAGCTGTTTGATTTGACATTAGGAATCGAGGCTGTGAGCGAGCTTGTGGGCGAGTTCGTCGCTGTTTTTCGTTAGAGAATACGAAGTTCATACATTAAACGTCAAACTTTCGACGCAATGTAGTTCCAGCTCACGCCGCATTCGTCGCCGAGCACTAGTGTCGTTTAAAGTACATTAGTGAATACCATTTTTAGGCTCGACGCTGCCGCAGCACTGACACAGTGCTGACAGCAAGGTGGTTTCCTTAGTGAATAAAACTGCTGGTTGCGTTCGGATATAGATCTACAAATACAGGTGATCCCCGACCCCCCCGCGCCGGAGTGGACAGGACGTGCGCGGGCGACGCGACGTCGCCACCATGCATATGCCTTCTAATGTAAGTCCTGTTGAGGTTGTACAGCAATCCTCTACATTACTGGTTGCGTTCGGAGATAAATCCACATGTACAGGTGATCCCCGACCCCCCCGCGCCGGAGTGGACAGGACGTGCGCGGGCGACGCGATGTCGGGACCATGCATATGCCTTCTAATGTAAGCTACGAACAAATAAAACATGGAAGCCGCACGCCATATTAAATTGCCTTTCAAAAACGGTCCTGAATTTTAGTTGACAACTGTCACCCCCTCTTTAATGCGTCACGGTAATGAATTTCAATGTCAACCTATAAAAACTTAAACCGCCATTTAAAAATAGTTGTGATTGGTCCATCAAAGTTTTGATTGGCTATATTCTATAAGCATTTGTCAAAGATGTTGCGTCGACATATGCGCGGTGTTAAGAAAAGCGCTATGTCCTGCCCATCTTGGCACAACTGAACAATTGTTTTTGGGGGCATTTTTGAGCTGGCGTTAGACGTCCATGTTATTTATGGTCGCAGAATGTAAGTCAAGGATGCTTAGCCAAGTTGCCAATCGCTAACACTTAGTAGCGTATCGTAGTTTTCCCTCTCTGTCACTCTTCATATTAGTGCGACGGAGGCGGTTAGCTGCCTTTCGTTTACGATTGACGATAAGGCCTTAGCGATTGGCATCTTTTCTAAGCACCCTGTGGAGGTTGTACAGCAATCCTCTGCATTACTGGTTGCTTTCGAAGAAATTTTGACATGGAATTAACGTAATAAGTAAAGTTGAAAATTGTGTCAGTCACCCTTGAGACTCCGGCCTCCGGGTCACACTCGTGCGCCGCGAATTTAGAAATAAATATCTTCTTCTTCAAAGTCTACCCCTGAGTCTTATTTTATTACACCACACTATAAATAAATATAATTAAACGTGTAATTTTATTACAGATTTTTTGTATAAGTCCTACTGGTAGGACTGTGGTATGCTATGACTTTACAGCAGTTGAAGAAGCTTGGTCTGAATTACCAAATAATAAAAGTATAAAACCTCTATATGCACTGGCCGCCACATTCTAGTAGGCCGTGCCTGAAAAAACAAAAGACGCCTCAGTTCGCTACGAGACGTCAAGTGAAAAAAGTTACTTTTTGTGCATCTGCATTTTGATTAGCCTAATTCGTTGTATTATTGTCGTGTTAAGTAACATTATAGTTGATTTACACGGTGTTTTACTACGAACCCCTATCGTGTACAAATTGGTCCTTCGAACCAGATCATGAACTTAGGACTCATTTGGAATCCTGAAATTGATGTTTTAAGTTTTGATGTTAGTTTGAAACTATTTTCCCCGGAAATTCTGTCCGGTCAGCAACGACCTACAAACCGACAAATGTTAAGAGTTATAAAACTGTTAAACTCTCGTGTATTAACTACGCGCGACTTGTTTCGGAGACGGGCCCAGCGGGCGGGGCGGCGCGGCGATCGTCATTCTCAGGGTGCTTAGACAAGTTGCCAATTGCTAGCGCTTAATCGTCAATCGTAAACGAAAGGCAGCTACCTGTCTTTGTCACACTAATATGAAAGAGTGACAGAGAGGGAAAACTACGATACGCTTCTAAGCGTTAGCAATTGGCAACTTGGCTAAGCATCCAGTACTTGATAAACACTTAGAATCATGTCGCGCGTAGTTACTTACACGTAAGTTTTACCGTGGATGGAAGTCATCGCTTCGTTAGGCGAAGAAATACCTAATTCTTGATTTTATATCAGTTCTGCTGTTAAGTTAATCCGCCTCTGATCATCAAGGGAGGTCTGATCACCTCCGCCAAGCATTGATGATCAGACATCAATGCTTGGCGGAGGTGAGCTGTTTTTATACTAAATGACATGCGTCACGTGACATTTAGTATGAAAACAGGTCACCCCTGCCGAGCATTGCAGATCATCATCATCACCAGACATCGGATTCCGTGGGGCAAATCTTCTTGACAGCTAGGGCTAGTTAGTAATCACGCAAAGGTTTGCTTATAGGTACAGTTTTTTTATAAAAAGAATACAATGCAATAAAATAACAATAACATTTTCTCATTCTTATTGGAGACGTTTCAAAAATTTTACTCGTCACAATTATTTTCTTCGTAACTGTCTCATCTTTTATCGTTGAAACTTAGACCCGCGTTAAATTAGTTCAGTTACTTTTTAAGCAAGTCTTTTATTTTCTGAATGCGTCACTCATAAATATAAAATGATGAAACATGCTCAGTGTGACTTTCATACTTGTCTTCAGACTAATAGGTACATACCTAGTTACAAAAAATACATACAATGTTGGGGGCGGTCACAACTGTCACTAGTATGTAGAACTAGTATCGATAAATAGGAAGTCCCTAAGCTGTCAAGAAAATTCGCCCCACGGAATCCGATGTCTGCTGATCATCAAAAGCTATAAACAATATTTCAGCCCACAAGTGGAGCGCCGTCAGTGGCGGGCGTCAGCATGCAGAGCCACAGCACCCCAAAGGAGGCCGACAGCGCAGCCCCCACCTACAAGGAACTGCTAACCAGAGAGCCGGTCAGAGCCCCGCGTGAGTACTTCATTTACTTTCGTTACTTGCGACGTGGCGTTGAGGTGAACAGGATGCTTAGTCATGTTGCCAATCGCTAGCGCTTAATCGTCAATCGTAAGCGAAAGGCAGCTAACTGTCTTTGTCGCACTGATATGGAAAAGTGACAGAGAGGGAAAACTACGATACGCTACTAAGCGTTAGCGATTGGCAACTTGGCTAAGCATCCAGAGAACAGCAGGCCAAGCCAAGATGCCATTCTGCAATCGTATACGATACCTAAGTTACGTGACTATTTCCATACATTATGGTCACGTGATTTATTGCTTATCGTATACGATTGCAGAATTACAGGCTAGGCCTGCTGTGGAGGCGTTCATCATTTTCTTTTTCAATTTATTTTTAGGTACTTCGAAAAAAGTAACTATTAGGTGGGTCAAAATTATTTTCGTTGTCTTGTTTCATACCACTCTGTCACGCTTTTAGTTGGTGTTTCGACTCAGTATATTAAAAAAAATCCTGTGCACTTGTACAGGGTGACGCACGAATGTTGCTACAAAAACAAAGTTTAATAAATCCATTTTACTTAACAATTACGTTTCGGTAGTGAATATTCTCGTTTAAATAGATTAAGGAATTTATTATTTAAATATTACTTATGAAAACTTAAGTTGTGTTAAATGTCCACCACGCTCTTTAATGCAAGCTTTGCATCGGACCAAAACGTTGTTCATCGCGGCTCGCAACGTCGCTCGGGGTATGGCTTCGATAACTCTGACGATGGATGCTTTTAATTCGTCCTTGTTGCTAGGTCTGGTTCTGTACACTTCTTGCTTACAGTATCCCCACAAAAAGAAATCCGGAACTGTGAGGTCTGGCGATCTTGGGGGCCAACGAAGAGTGCTGTTCCTCGAAATAAGTTTTGTGCCAAATTTAGCACGCAAAGTTTCCATGACTGGTTTTGCAATATGACTCGTTGCTCCATCTTGTTGAGACCATACATAACTGTAAGGTATGCGTCGTGTGCGTAGTTTTCTAAAGAAAAAATTGTTTAACATGTCCAAGTAACGATTGCCCGTCAATTAGTAGGGCCCGTTCAAATAAGTAGGGCCCGACAACGCCTGAAGCAGAAACTGCGCATCACACTGTAACGTTCTGGATGTAAATCGGTTTCATGAATGACTTCTGGGTTTTCTTTTGCCCATATGCGACAATTTTGTTTGTTTTCATCTCCATTCAAATCGAAGTGTGCTTCATCGGACATGAATAAACAATTTATAAAGTTTTCTTCCTCCTCTGCTAACTTCAACAGTTTTTTACGAAATTCTAGGCGAATCGGCAAGTCTTTTGGGTTCAAACGACTCGTCAGTTGAATTTTATACGGAAAAAGATTCAAGTCCTTGTGTAAAATCCTTAAAATTGTCCTTTGACTGACTCCTGTGTCCAGAGCTAATTGCCTAGAAGAAGGCTCGGGATTAGCCTGCAAGGCAGCATCCACGGCGGCAATGATTTCTCCCGTTCTGGCGGTACCTTGGCGTTGGTATGGCTTTGGCTGAATCGAACCTCGTTCGTCGAACATATTGACTAACCGTTTTATTGTCCAACGGCTAGGAGGATCTTGATTTGTTTCTCTTCGGTATCTTCTTTGAACTAAAATTACAGATCTTAATTCAAGGTACATTTGTACCAACTTAATTCTAGTTTTGCTGTCTCCGCGAACCATAATTTAATTTTAACTAACTTTTTTACTAATTTAAATGTACACAAATGTCAAATGCCAAAAATTTTAAAAAATAATTAGGTTCTTTATTGTAGCAACATTCGTGCCTCACCCTGTATTTCTTATTCACGCTAGATTTTAATCCTAAGAGTGCCCGTACACCTGTAAGTTCTTACGTAAGTTATAGGGACCTCCTTAGTATAGCCCTATCCCTATAACTTACGTAAGAACTTACAGGTGTAAGGCTGGCCTTACATTAAAAATTGGAAACAAAACATCATAGCTGGAGAGCCAGTGAACCCTGAGAGTAACGGTCTTCCTGTAAGGTTAGAAATTTGTATACTAACGGTTTATGGAATTCTAAGAGCAATAGCCATGACCTGGCAGGCGTCAGCCCTGCACGTCATCAGGCCCTTTATTTTTTGAACTGTTAAGTAAATTGGATTTCAAAACTTGTTTCTGTAAGTTTGAAAAATTTATATATTGGCGTCTTCTCTGTTATTATAATAAGAGTAGGGTTTAGGGTCCAATGAATGAGACAATTACCAACTTCGTATTTGAGCACTGGTTTATTCTTCACCAATTCGCGATATTCAAACATCAATCTTAAAATAACACAGCGTATAAGACTACGTCTGCAACTGACCATTTCGATGACAAGAATGCCCCCACCGACCATCAGTCAGGTTACTTATAGGACTTAGAGGGTCCGGGCGGGTGCAGGTGGCGTGACGTCATAGTGGCGTGATCGCCTGATCGGTCAGGTCAGGTGCAGCTGTTGTTTTTGTACATTGATTACTATTGGATATTTTTCACATTTTAGATTCTACATGATGACGCCGCCGTCACGGCCATACTGACATACGCACGTCCTCGTGCGTGCAGCTTTACAACAAAGCATATCAGAATCGAAAGAATGACTTTAACTGTTCGATCATCCTGACTGATAAATTATCTTGGCTTGATACCACAAATGATAAATCAGGTTAGCCTGGCCCGAACGTCAGGACTAGCCTCTTAGATCCTTCTGCATGACACTGGAGGAGTCATTTCTTCTTTACCTGCTAGTCCGGGCATTGTTCTTTTTGCCCCTTTAGCGTACCTGCTAGTCCGGGCATTGTTCTTTTGCCCCTTTAGCGGAGTTATTGGTCCGGTGTCCTTCAATCAAAACGTACCTTTTCCTTGGCTAGACCGGACATTATTGTTTTTGTCCCTTTAGCGGAATGATTGGTCCGACCCGACATCTTTCAATCAACATATACTCGTCTTTATTGGCTAGACCGGACACTAATACTTTGTCCCTTTAGCGTGCTTAAAACTGATTGGTCCGGCATAGCCCTTCAATCATATTTTTGTACTCCCCTTTTTTAGTTTTATTCTATTTAATTTTTCTTTTGGAAAGCTACTATCTCTCAACAATATGCTGTCATTATCATTAACATTTGGCATTCAAACTATTGTCAATGTGACACGCCGCCGTCACGTCATCATGACTATAATTAACAATTTTTTTTTATTAACTCTTTTTTTTTTAATATCTAGTACAATGTTGATTCAATGTTGATTCTAGACCTCTTACGTAACTTTTTGTTTTTACCATTTTTTTTTGTTGTTTTTTTTATTTACTTTTATGTTTCTATTTTTTTTTAATCATTATTTTTTAAATCCGCATTTTGCCCTCAGCGTGACCATTTATTCTCCTTATACATGTTTATTGTAATAAGACATAAGTCAATGTTTTTTTTATAGACTATCTAGATTTTTTTTTGACATAGCAATGTAAACCAAATTCAAATATGACCTCAATTTTAAACCGGCAATTTACATCGAACAAAAACCACTTTTCACGCTTTTGTCATTGCTCAGAAATTTGTTTTGAGTTGACCAAATGAAATATTTTATCGTTCTATTTTCATAATTCCTGCCACCTGTCTTAGCTATGTTGTAGCGGCTGCACTTTTAACACATTTCTTGTAGACACAAAATTCAATTTCAATTTTATTTCATTACCATTGCAAACATATGAAATAAACAACCAAAATATTTTTCTTGCGAATGTTCCACAAACAGGCCATAGATTAAACACAAATTTTGATTTATTCGAATTGCATTTGGAATATTTTTTTGCCAACCCGCGATTCTTCAAATTTTCTCGCGCTCACTTTACGCTCAATATTCCCAGAAAGTCAAGAAAATGTTTTTTTTTGTATGGAACATGTACGTTGTATTTGCTGAACATCTGAACGACTCTCTGATATTTAGAGTGTAAGTACCTAGGATTTTTTTTTCTTTACTTTTGGGATGTTTTGAAACCAATAAAGGACTTTCTTTTTTTTTTTAGGGAAGTTAAAAGTTGTTGTGTCAATTTTTTTGTATCAACTAATGCAGTTTTCTGTGAATATCTACTATCTATGTCATCAAAGTAACACTAAAGTCGAATTGCAGGACTAAAGTTTTAACATTCCTACAAGGCCCTTAAAGGCTACCACCCAAATTTGTTTCAAATTGTGACATCACGGTTGCCAATCAGTGATAAGTTTACTATGGGAGAACAAGAAAATTGCTATTTTAACTGGGAACTAATAACTTCAATATGACTGTTGTACAAGTTTTTTTTTTTAAACTACAGAGTGAACGGCGAATTTTTTTTTGTAGATTTAACTACAATATGTCACAAAAATTAACACTAAGAATCAACACTATTGCACAGTAATACCAGCGTAAATAATAAATTGAAAAAAAGTCATGAGCTTATCCTGACCTAGAGGTCGTGTAAAATTATTCACCAATAGACAGCATGTCTCAAACTCTATAATTTTCACAATTAATTAATTGCAATTCTCATTTACATTTGTGCAACGAAAATGACAACACTTCAACGCTCATTAGCAGTGAAATTCTGACGCCGTAACTTAATCACATTGTTATCGTGTTAAATTATTATTACTATTTGTCTATTATCATGTGCTGAAAACATGGAAATCCAAGAAATTGGCAGACGCTTTTTTATTATATTCAAATTAGTTAATCAAATTAAATATACTTTGATGCCGACCTGTGCCAAGTTATAGGCACACCTCATTAAAAATCAAAGTGTCCTCAATAAAGGCTGTTAGTTTTTTTTATTTTTGCCTGTTGTCAACTTTTCTAGGTAAAGGATGTCAACGAATAAGTGCCGTTGATCAAGATTGCCAACAATAATGAGACATTTTTCTATCATGTTTTATGTACAATTTTGAGATGCTATGTGATATGTAGCACTCCAAACGAGGCTTTGAAAAAGAAAAATATCACCCAACTTTAGGTACTTTAACAGAAATGGTATTTTTTTTATATTTTTGAAATTTAAAAATCGCTTTCATGATTTATTAAAGTTGTTTTTTTTTGCAGTTAAGCTATTGATACCGCCCTTCTAAGGAAGTTAAATCACTATATTATATTGTAATCAGTAAATCTTGTAATTTTCGACCATAACTTACTGACAAAAGTGTTTTACTACCACTTACAACTGCTAAAGTTTCAAACTGATACGAGTGACATGTGACAACAGATTTCAGCGTTTGTAATTTTTATAGGTAGGTACCCCGGTGCATGCATTTTTTATTTTGCTTAATTTTTTGGACATTTAGTCTTAAATACTTCTTCAGAAGACTTTAAATTTAGACTACTTTGTTGTCATTTTCATGATAACGCAGAATTTAAATAAAAATCCTACTTTAGATAGTAATTTATTGATGTCGATGGGCACTGAACTCTGACGCCGTCAACGCGTCATATGTGTGAGCAAGTATTTTAGCGTCAAGTCTTAGGGCAGTGTTAAAGGGCTCTCTTTTTTTTTATAAAGCCAAAAGATATTTAATTGGTATTGGCTTGTGTTTTTTTTTTTGTATCTTTTTTTTTTGTTTTAATTAGTTCAGTCTTTGTGAACCTTAAACCAGAAGCTATATGTTCCTAAAAAAAAATCCGGATCATTTATCAATTTGGCCACTAATCCATGCCATTTATCAATTTGGTAACTATTCAAAGGCAAAGGGCACCTATTGGGTCTGATATTATAATCGCACATACGCATTGCGATTTCAGCGTTTTTTTTTATTATTAGCTACATGGGTTTAGATTCAGTTGGAAATAACCAAGAGATAAGTAACCAATCAATTTGATTTAATTTCTCCGATTGTACTTATTCACGTGTTTGGGTGTTTATCGATAAAGTTGCTGAATTTTTTTTTTTTTTCACTACTTTGACGATTTGTTTCTTATCTCGTTAAGTTTTTGTCAATTGACCAACTATCAAACAAATTATTGTTTATTTAACAATAATTACGCATCAATATCTCAGAAAAAGTTATAGGTACCGGAAATTGGGACACAAATTCCTGCTTATGTTCTCATTATGATGTGACGCATCGTGATCGGTAAAATCGAATGATAAATCATGTACTATATTGTACGTGCAGATTGTTAATTACGGGATTATTAAGATACTTCTCAAAACTGCTTGTTCAAGAAATGACTCACCATTATTGCAATTCATATTACTGCTTAGTCACAATTATATTCTACACCAGGCTCAAAGAGCCATGCAAAGCAGTTAAAATTATCACTTGTTTGCTGGTATTTGCGGTAGGTATTGTTGCCCGTAGCTGAAGTTCCATCTTCCTTTCGTTTCGTGTACCGCATAGGACAGAAAGTAGCGTCGTGGTTGATGTAGTTGCACACGTAGCAGGAAACAGTAGATTTAGGTTGGTTTGTTTTTGTTCAAACGGCCGTCATAATCTTCACCACGGTGACCAATTTCTTCGCATAATTTGCAATTCTCTCGAAACTACTATATCGATGTACGTAGTTTTATTGATGAAACTCCTGGGATCACTCTCTTTATAGGTGGCTTCCACATTCCTTAGTTTTAGGTGTGAAATCGCGGAGAAAATTCTCTTGATCGATTCTGGTATGTTCGGATCCGATGGAATCATCTTTGACAGAGAATGGGCGAAAATACTACTCGTAGCTACAGCTTTCTACTGCGTCCAATCCAACCAAATAGGCCAACATTTAAGCGAATGTAGACTTGATTTGATGGCGAATTTGGGTTCGGCACTTCTGATATTGGCGTCTTCTCTGTTATTATAATAAGAGTAGGGTTTAGGGTCCAATGAATGAGACAATTACCAACTTCGTATTTGAGCACTGGTTTATTCTTCAGCAATTCGCGATATTCAAACATCAATCTTAAAATAACACAGCGTATAAGACTACGTCTGCAACTGACCATTTCGATGACAAGAATGCCCCCACCGACCATCAGTCAGGTTACTTATAGGACTTAGAGGGTCCGGGCGGGTGCAGGTGGCGTGACGTCATAGTGGCGTGATCGCCTGATTGGTCAGGTCAGGTGCAGCTGTTGTTTTTGTATATTGATTACTATTGGATATTTTTCACATTTTAGATTCTACATGATGACGCCGCCGTCATATAGGATAAAGTTAATTTATTGTACATCTTAAAAAAAAATTGACAGGCGATTACAATAAGCAGAAGTATATGACAGGTCAATTAGAAAATGCACAGTTGATGAGGTAAAATAAACTTCATCCTATATACTCGAAATTTTTATATGTCTTCAAATGAACGTCTCGGAGTAAGTATGTGCAATGCCAGGCGGTTTTGAACAGCATAAGACCTTGCCAGGCGAGGAGACAGTTAAGTAAATTGGGTTTCTTAACTTGTTTCTGTAAGTTTGAAAATTTAATAGGATAAAGTTTATTTATTGTACATCTTAAAAATAAATTGACAGGCGATTACAATAAGCAGAAGTATATGACAGATCGAATAGAAAACGCACAGTTGACGAGGTAAAATAAACTTCATCCTGTATACTCGAAATTTTTACATGTCTGCAAATAAACGTCGCAGAGTAAGTATGTACAATGCCAGGCGGTTTTGAACAGCATAAGACCTTGCCAGGCGAGGGGACAGTTGCACCTCTCAATCGCACGCCCTTAGCAACTACTCTACTACTACTAGCGACTAACTAGCGATTACTCGCCTGTATTTTTTTTAAAGATGTAAGTACAATAAATAAACTTTATCTATTAAATTTTCAAACTTACAGAAACAAGTTAAGAAACCCAATTTACTTAACTGTCCCCTCGCCTGGCAAGGTCTTATGCTGTTCAAAACCGCCTGGCATTGGTGTGCGTGTGGACTGAGGGACCACTTATATTTTAATGGTGATTGGTATGATGGTGTTTGGTGAAAATTTAGTAGTAGTAGAGAATTATTTTGTAGAAAAATCCTGGAATTTGTAAAGAATTCATTAAAAAGTTATACAGCCAAACGTGTGGTCCCTCAGTTCACACACTGAACCTTACACTTCTGGGCAAGTGTTTAATATGCTGGCTTATTTTAATGTTATACATTTAGTAAAAACATATTTAAACGCATTCGTAATGACCGAAACGTAATTTGGCAATGATTATACACTAAAAAGTCTTCCTTTTTTGGTCCCTGAGGGACCACATATAATAACTAATAAATCGGTACATTCGTACAAAAAATAAATGCATTTTTCTTTGCAAACATTAGTAAAAAACGCAAGGAAGATTGTAAAAGTTAAAGGAAAGCACAACTATTAATCAATTTCGCAAAATTTATATTTGTTTGTGGTCCCTCAGTTCACACACTATGAGTTAATAAAATAATCAAAATCTCCTAAAATATAAACATTATTAAAAGGTTTGTCGTACTGAGGTTTAGTTAAAAAGCTTGACTACATAAATATATATTTTAACGTAGATTGATGGCGTACAATATGATATAAATTGCTTTTTTAACATTTCCTTAGCAAAGCATTCATTAGAGTGACCACACAATGAAAAGCGTTTACTAACGTAACGTGCCTCATTTTTAAATTTGCTTACTAATATCAAATGGACCAAGGAAAAACTGCATACAGCCAACTACATTTTAGATTCTGTAAGCAAAATTACAAAATTAAAAACAAACTAAGTTTATGGTATCAGGTTTGGTGCGGTAAAACATGTAGCTCGAATATACTTGTCCTGCGTATTATGTTTAAAAATAAAAAGGCGGCAAATTAACTTGAATTGATGTGTTTGGTTTGTTATTGCTGTATTTGCAAATTAACATTGTGTTGCAATGGATTTGTTATTTATACTCCTATTTTCCGGGTTGTTGATCTGGTAAGTACCTCCATTAAGCAGCATTATATTCTAATAGTATGGTTTTTCAGGTTTCCCATCATTTGCTAAACAACTTTTCTGAAATAACTAGAGCGATTTTATTACAATTGAAAAGTATTGCTTACACATTACGGGTAGTAGGGAGCAAGGGGCGAAAGGCACCTTTTCATTTCGAATAAATATGTACATAAAAATAGGCGGGAGTAATACAGTACGTATTTTCATTACTCCCTAGAAGGCATTAATCCCGTCGAATCCGCGATTTAAGGAAAATTAACCCACTTGCGCACCCGAACTAGAAATATTAGTCAGCGATCCCTGTGTTACCTATTCACGCTTAAACCGCTAAACGAATTTAGATGAAATTTAATAAGGTTATAGGCTTATAAATATTGTTTCTAAAGATTTAACGCAGAGGAAGTCGCGGGTAAAAGCTAGTAATATATGTAGGACAATTTGTCATGTAGGAAGTTATTTATAAAATGAGCATTTTAGGAAATTGCAGGTTTGTGAATCGTTGTTTGTTAAATAGTTATTTCAGAAAAGTTGTTTAGCAAATGATGGTAAATCTGACAAACCATACATCATCATCAGCCTATGATAGTCCACTGCTGGACGTACACCGTTGGCCTCTCCTATTAACTTTGCGTATAGACGCATTAGGAGATAAGTGCCCATAATCGCCACGCTGGGCAAGCGGATTGACGATCGCAGTAATGTGTCCACTATGATGACGCCGCTGCCCATCATCATTCTTTTATCAAATACCTAATGATCAGTGACACTTTTACGACACCCGCAGGAGGAGTTGGGGTGGTGACAAATGTATTCTTACTGCCGTCACCACACGGCCATACTATTAAAATAGAATGCTGCTTAATGGAGGTACTTACCAGATAATAAATCCGGAAAATAGGAGTATAAATAACAAACCAAACACATCAATTCAAGTTAAATTGCCGCCTTTTTATTTTTTAAACATAATACGCAGGGCAAGTATATTCGAGCTACATGTTTTACCGCACCAAACCTGATACCATAAACCTAGTTTGTTTTTAATATCATAATTTTGCTTACAGAATCTAAAATGTAGTTGGCTGTATGCAGTTTTTCCTTGGTCCATTTGATATTAGTAAGCAAATTTAAAAAGTTTAATTTAAAAACGAGGCACGTCACGTTAGTTAACGCTTCATTGTGTGGTCACCCTAATGAACGCTTTGCTAAGGAAATGTTAAAAAGCAATTTATTTTATATTGTACGCCATCAATCCACGTTAAAATATATATTTATGTAGTCAAGTTTTTTAACTAAACCTCAGTACGACAAACCTTTTAATAATGTTTATATTTTAGGAGATTTTGATTATTTTATTAACTCATCGGGTGTGAACTGAGGGACCACAAACAAATATAAATTTTGCGAAATTGATTAATAGTTGTGCTTTCCTTTAACTTTTACAATCTTCCTTGCGTTTTTTACTAATGTTTGCAAAGAAAAATGCATTTATTTTTTGTACGAATGTACCGATTTATGAGTTATTATATGTGGTCCCTCAGGGTCCAAAAAAGGAAGACTTTTTAGTGTATAATCATTGCCAAATTACGTTTCGGTCATTACGAATGCGTTTAAATATGTTTTTACTAAATGTATAACATTAAAATAAGCCAGCATATTAAACACTTGCCCAGAAGTGTAAGGTTCAGTGTGTGAACTGAGGGACCACACGTTTGGCTGTATAACTTTTTAATGAATTCTTTACAAATTCCAGGATTTTTCTACAAAATAATTCTCTACTACTACTAAATTTTCACCAAACACCATCATACCAATCACCATTAAAATAAAAGTGGTCCCTCAGTCCACACGCACACTGGCATTGTACATACTCTGAGACGTTTATTTGAAGACATATAAAAATTTCGAGTATACAGGTTGAAGTTTATTTTACCTCATCAACTGTGCGTTTTCTATTCGATCTGTCATATACTTCTGCTTATTGTAATCGCCTGTCAATTTATTTTTAAGATGTACAGTAAATAAACTTTATCCTATTAAATTTTCAAACTTACAGAAACAAGTTTTGAAACCCAATTTACTTAACTGTCTCCTCGCCTGGCAAGGTCTTATGCTGTTCAAAACCGCCTGGCATTGCACATACTTACTCCGAGACGTTCATTTGAAGACATATAAAAATTTCGAGTATACAGGATGAAGTTTATTTTACCTCATCAACTGTGCATTTTCTAATTGACCTGTCATATACTTCTGCTTATTGTAATCGCCTGTCAATTTTTTTTGAAGATGTACAATAAATTAACTTTATCCTATAAATTTTTCAAACTTACAGAAACAAGTTTTGAAATCCAATTTACTTAACAGTTCAAAAAATAAAGGGCCTGATGACGTGCAGGGCTGACGCCTGCCAGGTCATGGCTATTGCTCTTAGAATTCCATAAACCGTTAGTATACAAATTTCTAACCTTACAGGAAGACCGTTACTCTCAGGATTCACTGGCTCTTGGACTATCATCTCCTACAAATTTCACAACTGTGTCACATTTTATAGGGAGACAAAATAAGACAATGAAAATAATTTAGACCCAGGTACCGGCCGTATATGTATAAAAAGGCCTAAAAATCATGCCAAACACCAGTGAGCTCTTACGTAAATTATTGGGACGGAGCTATACTAAGGAATGAGAGATTATGGAACTCACATGTGCTGGCCTAAAACTCATTGAATTCGCATAGTAGGGTAACACCCAATGCTCAGCCGGGAACCATTATTCGGCCTCCGCCTATATGTGAATGCACTGCCACATACTCGGCCGAACACTGCTTGGTTGGCCTCTAATTCGTTTATCCACGGTGCTATAATATTGTGTTGCTATTTCAGCGTCAGACGAGGAGGAGGACATACCGTCTCGATGTTACCTGAAGAGGCAGGCACAGCTCATCGTCGACACCAAATGCAGGAGGAAAGGCTTCCGCCCACCGTATCCGAGACGATAGATCACTTCACTAGTATTGTTATAACTCGTCACACATTCACTACATACTACATACTAGGGTAATTTATGTCAAAGTACCCCCGATTTTTTTTGTAACGTACCGTAAAACCCCGTGTCTTCGCCTGGGATACCTATCTTCGCCTAGTGTAAAAAGGCTCAGGACCGCTTCGGCCTCAGTTTCATTTCGTCATCTCCACAAATCGTCCACAGTGCCATGTCGTCAGCCTACAATTCCTAAATCGTCACCTTCCTAACTTGCCTACTTTCTGATATCGTCAGTACCCCATTTTGTCTAAATTCCTATTTTGACCATAGTGCCAACTCGTCCAATATCGTCAACATACCATTTTTGTCTACGTTCCTATTTCGACCAAATTGCCAACTCGTCCGCGTTCTTTAAGTTAGAAATTCAGTCCTAATTTTACACTCTTGAATACTTCACATTTTGTAATTATATATTTTTGAAAGGTTTTTGAAAGAAATTAACAAAAGATGATAATTTTGTCATCATCACCATCCTAGGAAATAGGAATGTTGACGAGTAAGCACTATGGACGAATTAGGAGTGTTGACGAATCGGCACTGTAGTCTAATTAAGAATATAACCAAGTTACTACAGTGGCCCACGTAAGAAAGCGGGCGAGATAAGAAAGTGACGATATAGGAATGCTGGCGAATCGGAACAGTAGACCAAATGCGAATAAGAACTACTTAAGAAGTTGCCGAAATGAAACTGAGGCCGAAGCGGTCCTGAGCCTGTAAAAAGTTGTAGTTTCCGCGTTAATTTTAGGGTACGGTACACAGAAAATTACTAAATAGCAAGAATGAAAAACATGTACTTTGCTACCTGAGAGTTTGCCTAATAAGGCGGGAACTTTAACTTTTCACGCTAGGCGAAGATAGGTATCCTAGGCGGAGATACGAGAATCTACAGTGGGTATGTATATTTTATATGATATCTACTCAGGATCCTGAGCTCGTTCGATCTTAAGTCCCAAATTATACATAAATTTTTCGAACTTTCTATTCCATTACCGCCATACAAAATGTATGAAAAATGGTAACGGAATGGAAAAAAGCCTTGGGACAAAAATTTTCTGCTATCTGGATCAAAAGCACTGTGAGTGCGAGAACAACTTTGAAAAAAATTACCCACTCATTTCACTAGTCTTCACACACACTCATTTCAGTATTACCTATAGTCATGATACGAATTCCTTGTGGAATATTGTATAATGGAAATAAAATATTGGATTGCTGACTGCTGTTATAGTTTTCTTTACGTATCACAATAATTATTATTAAGATGGTTAGCGCGGATTCTAACTTTCTAACTTCATGGTACGTATCGTTTTTGAGATAACGAGGAAACCATTGGACATTCTAGAATGTCAAAGACTAATACTTAAGAAATGAGCAAAAAGTAGGTATGTTTAACCACAGATAAAATATAATTTATATGTCTATGTGTTTAACAATACGCAAAAAAAATAAGCCAAATGAAATAAGTTTTTAAGCTAAGAGCTGGCGACTTCCTCGCACAACGCATCAGTATTGCGATACAGCGAGGAAATGCCGCCAACATCCTCAGTACAATGCCACAAGGGCCAATCTTGGATATAGGTTAGGTTAATTAGATTAATTATATTTAATCTAAATATATGAGAGGATTCTTTCGATATTTACATGAAACATGGTCACTTACATTAGTATGATTTAATTACTAATTTCGCTAATTTTAGTAAAAAGTTGACCATGAAGAATTCAATTATTCGATAGTACCCTAGGTAGGGTGGATCGAATAATTTTTTTTTTCGATTTTCGAAGTGGGCTAGTTCTAAATCGATGCTCTATAATAAAGTAAATGAAAAACATTATGGCCAATTCTTAATATTCGTACATCTTGTACTGCCCCAAGACCTCTGAAAATATGAAAATTATAGACAGATCTAAGTCGGTGTTTAACGCCATTAAAAGAAAATAAAAATATTCAAATCATCTATTTATTATTAAAAAAGATACAAATAATCTAGTAGTACACATTTCTTGCAATTAACATGACTTTTTATCTTAGAAAATACCTTGGAAAATTGTCAAAATTTCGCACGCTTACATTAGTTTGTAATCTCTCTTTGTGTTAAATACCGGCATTATTTTCCGCGATTCTAGCCTAGTTTTTGTAACTATTATCAGACGCAGACTACAACGATGCACCAAAATTATAGTTATCTTTGCCAAAATGTGGCCCACAGATTACAATATGGTTGATGTTTGACAGGCTTGGGGCAGTATTAAAACTAAGAAATTTTAATAAATAAGTTAATTTCCTTTTAAAGTAATAAGCAGAGCATCTACTTTTCACTAGCCCATTACGTTTGAAATAAAAAAAAACTCATACAACCGCGATCCACCCTAACCCTAGGTCTTATCTAAATAAAAAAATATACGCATTCACCTAGACCATAGACGAGTTATTTTATCTGTGACATATATAGACCGAGCGTCACCCAAACTTCAACCATGACTTTCTACGTCAATCGGACATTCAAATAACATTTTTCGATATAATTTTACTTGGTTTGTTATAAGTAATCATAATGTTTTGCGCCGAGAAGAATTCGTACCTGCAACTGGTGTGCGCTATGGAACCTAGACTTATAAATAAGGCGGTTGACAGAGCCATGAGCAAATCAGTTACCGCCCCTTACTACCCGCATATTTGTAGTATGTTTTAGTTCATCTTTTATTATAGTTTGTTCGGCAAGTGAAGGTATAACGCGTTAGACATATGCCTTGCTGCCGGACTTCTTCGCTTTGCGTATGGTTTCCATAACATTTATAAATCGTTGGTTGAAAACCAAAACTCACTAAGTTACAAATAGTTACTTGTAAAGCTCGTATCTTAGTTCTGAATCTTTACTAACTTACGAGGTTGCTAAGAGTACCGTAAAACGGGGTAACTAGGAATGTAGAGTAAACTGGTCTGTTAGCCCAGGACAAACAGTCCAGTTTAGAATAACACATATGAAAAAATCTGCTGTTGGACTAACAGATCAGTTTACTCTACATCCATATTTACCCCATTATTCCTATTTAGCCCTTTTTACGGTAATGTCAGTTTTTATAGTGAGTTTTGATTGTCAGCCGACGAAACTATTATCTATAATCAGAATAATGTTGCAGCTTTTGGCTACAACTTTGACGGCACCTTAAAAATGCTTTCACAAGCCAAACTTTGGTATTTGGCGTATTTTGAACCTTCATGTTCAAATCTAGGTGTAATAGCTCTGCAATGAAAGCAACATGGCACTGGATTTTTGTAAGAGTTTCCTTTGATATTTTTGTTAGTTTTATTGATATTCAAAGATATAATTGAATTATGCCAATGATAATATGCACGACAAAATTATTGCGCCGTACCGTCAGCGTCAGCATCATAGGGTTTGATATTTGTAATACAATAGCCATCAGATATATCGGTGCATCAGGAGCGTTTAAAAATATCTGAACACGCCTTTATTGCCATAACGACAGAGGCGTGTTCAGATATTTTTGAGCGCTCCGGACGCTATTTGACTGCTTTTGGGTATGTAAAAATTGCAAAGCTCTACGCCTTGAACATTTCCTATAAAACAGACGAAATAACATAGCTTTAGTAGGTTTCAATCTTTTGTTTTTAATAATTTTAGCTTTTATTTTTTATTTTCATAATTTAGCAAATCCAGTCACCGAAATAATAGAACCATCCAAGTGCGAGTGCGCTACGTACCCGTCCTGGTTCACGAAGAAGCATATATCTCATCGTAAAGGTAATTAATTAGTTAGGTGATCGGTAATTACCAAAAGCAAAAAGGCTAAGGGGTTCAGAAGAAAGAATATTAAAATTTCATAGGTTTTGTTCCATTGATGACAACCACGCTGATTTGTTTATAGGTGAATCAACTTTTTTGTTATAGGTACGGTCTCCCGAGTCAAGCTGGTATTATACAAAATTATGCTACTTTAATTATGCAAACATGCATGTAGTCAATGTTTGTAGATGGCCCATTAACCGTTTCAGTGCGGATGACACGCCAGGCGTATCATGAATGTTTTTAACGAATGGCATATGACACGATAGGCGTGTCATCATATTCTATGGCGTAAACCTCGCTTGGCGTATCATGAAAAAATTGTTCGCCACCATAGACAAAAGTTTTTGAAAATGGAATACCTACGCAACGAATCGGTTAAGGAAAGGGCTTATTATTTATCACCATAAAAAGCATGTTTGCATAGTTTAACTAGCATAATCTTTCATAAAACCAGCGCGATAAGAGACCACAATAAAAAGTTTGTTACCCTTGTACAAATCACGAGATTCATGAGATTAGTTAAATTATTTGTTGTGTTTAGTTTTCCGCCCTCTGATAGGTATCTATTATACGTACTATTTATAGTCCGTTTGAGCTTAGAAGACCCTTCGGATCCAAGAAAGAGACTGAAGGCTCGGGCTACAATGGCGACAGGTTAAAGCAGGACAGCAGTATTAACTTCGTGTGTTCCAAGGGGTTTCCTACGTTCAAACGGAGGAGTGTGAGACCACGCTGGCTACTCGTGTCTTACCCCCTTATTCATAAACGTTTGCTAACTTAACAAGCCGCTAATAATTGTTGGTCCCATTTGCTCTTATAGACACATTGTTAAGACCGAAAGGGACAAACAATTATTAGCGGCTTGTTAAGTTAACAAACGTTTATGAATAAGGGGGTTACACTATAAATTGTTGATCGTTTCCAGCTAAATTCTACCCTCTCGGCCTCACCTCTGCCCGGCCGTCGACCTACGCGCCACAGGTAGACGTGACCCGTGCCAGACTCGGGTTCGGCCGGGTCGGCCTCCGGATTCTCAATCGGGACCTGCACTCGGTGGACTATGTCGTGCAGCTGCAGGCGGTGCATACTATGCTGGATCAGGTGGGTTGAGCAAAGCCTTATTTGCCCTGGGAGTCGCACATAAAACCCTGTCTCTGACGTGGGTGCTTAGACAAGTTGCCAATCGCTAACGCTTAATCGTCAATCATAAGTGAAAGAGTAACAGAGAGGGAAAACTATGATATGCTACTAAGCGCTAGCGATTGGCAACTTGGCTAAGCACCCTGTAGGCCAATGCCATTTTGCAATCGTAAAAGATAAGCGATAAGTCACGTGACCATTTCCATACATTATTATGGTAACGACTCTCTTATCTTTTACATTTGCGAAATGGCACCTCGGCTAAGTCTGCTGCTACCACGAACACCAAAGTTCGCAGGGCTATCCGCGCCGGGGTGGTATGCGTAGGCAACGAATTTTCCCACTTAAAAAAAGTTGTGGGTATACTTTCTTGGGGGCTACCAGTATCTACTAATGCGATTCAGTTTAGGACCTAAAATGAATCGCTATGTGTCAGTTCCATAGAATGACTGGCAAAAACTGACAAGCCGAACCTAAACTGAATCGCATTTAAGAGATCATCATTAGAGGTCGGAACTATGAGTGAAAAACTTTAACAAAACTTTAAAATTGACATGTGGGAACACTTTAGCCAAGAAAAATAGTAATATTATTGAAAAATCTGTATTCAATTTGATTCCCTATCTCGGAATCTTCAACTTACAATGTGTGGATGTATGCTTGAGAAGTTTTGTTAAGGTTTTGCACCCATAGTTCCGACCCCTAATCATCATCTTAGTATCGTATCGTAGTTTTTTTCCCTCTGTCACTCTTTCTTATTAGTGCGACAAAGCAGTTGCCTATCGTCATGGACTAATCTACTCTATCGTTCACGGTTGACGATTGAGCTTTAGCGATTGGCAACTTGACTAAGCACCCTGATCCGTTAACCTTTTGCCGTTACATCAAATACAATAGCTGTCACTCAGACGCGACGTCAACAAAATGTCAAAACTGAAATTTATTTTTAATCACATGCGTGTAGGTCTATATTTGGACCAAGACTTAATTTTCTTTGGTCGGTCAACTCAACGCGCTTATAAGATTTACATTGGCTCAAAACCCTAGATCCAATGAACAAAATAGTCTAGTTAGAAGTCGAAATCTCAGACTACTATTACTAGCGCCATCTAGTGTCGAGTAGAGTGCAACTTATCTGCGGATCTGCTTTATTCACCGAGTACTTACCGTACACTTCGCATCACAGGAGGCGCTAGTAAATGGCTGCCCTTATTCATAAACGTCAATAAACGTGCATTATCGCACAATAAGAAAACTTTAGCGTTCAACATGGCAACTTGTAAATGTAAGAAGCTTCTCTACCAGTTATATTTTAGGCGATGAATAGAAGTTGTACTAATTATTCGCTTGTCTTAATCTCTCAATTTGACACTTACGTTTCGTAAATTTAATTTATCAAAGCACCCATAAATTACTGTTTTAATTTCTAATTGATTAAAATATAAATGGCATTTATTAAAATAAAAATATTATACATTTTATCTTCGTGTATTTAAGTTATGAATATACATAGTGTTTTATTAAGTTGGATTACTACTAACGCCATCTAGTGGTAGCAAAGAAGTTACACTGTTCATTTTGGTTATTCTCATTATTTTCTAACCGGGATATTTAATATTGATTGTTGAAAATATAGCTAAACCAACTACTAGGTAAAAGTAATAATATCTTTTAAAAATGAAAATATCCACATTTTAAAGTTAAATTCAGACCTACAAGAATTTGCATAAATTGTATTACTATTTGATTACTAAACATTTTATATTTATTGAATTTTCAATTGTACTTACTTGTAATAAAGACAATATGGTATATGATAATACTTCAATTTAGGATTGTATTTTTTCAAGGATCAAGTTGTAGGTAACTAACGTCATCTAGTGACGATGAAATAAATATACAATCACCTTCACTATCTCTCTTTTCCCAACTATTTCCATACCAGTATAAATTTATAAAAAATCATTTTTTTTATATAGTTTTACAAATAAGTGTTTGGCTTATAATTGTTATTTTCGCAATTGCATCGCATCTGTTTAATTCGCTGCAGCTTAGAAAATAGTGTAGCTAATGCGAATAATGGTACCAACAAAAAATATATAATTCATACTGCTGCCCTGGTCTCCTTGTCTAAGGATTATGAAGTCGCATTTGCATTAAATTATCTTCAATGAGTCACTTCGCTTTGCTTAATCGTAATTTCATTTAAATGTTGATAATAACATAACATTAAGGGTGAACATAATAATATCAGCATGTGCACAAATGTAGTGCATATTTATTCATCATTTCAGATATTTATTCTTTGTCTTTTCACGGAAACGGCTGAAGGCGGAAGAAGCCGAAGAAAAAAGATATGCATATTAATGTCAGTGCAAACGGAAAGGTACATTCGACGTCAAAGGTAACATTACGGTTTAGGTGCCAAAAATATATTTACACGACTTTATTGTCTCGAGATTAAGGTCGTGTAAATATTTTTTTGGCACATAAACCGTAATGATATTTTTGACGTCGACTGTACCATGAGGCACGAGTCTCAAATCTCGGTCTATTTTATACCTGTGTTCTACAAATAAAGTCCATTATCAACACCATGACAAGGTACCTTTCGATTTGCACTGACACATTACATCTGTACGCATTTTGTCCATTAGACCAAATCCAACTATCACACGCGACCGCTTTCTTAGTACTAAACGGCCAATTTTGATAGACTAAATTCGCAGGTGCAAATATCGGAGAACGCCATGTTCCTCATAAAGCTGAACGTGGTCCACCGTTTAACGGACCTGCTGGACAACCGAGACCCGGTGATCAGGGAGAAGGTGTGCCTCGTCTTCGCACACCTGGCCGGATATTACCAGGGTCGGCAGCGGCTTAGCGCGTGCCCTAATTTGTATTTCAGGTCGGTTGGCAATTGTCCTTGAATTCTGTTAGGTTAAGGCTGCGTTTCCACCAGAGATGTGCGAGGATGTGTTTCCATACAAACGACACCTATTAATGATTCGAGCGAGGTGTCATTTGTATGGAAACACATCCTCGCACATCTCTGGTAGAAACTCAGTCTACAGATGGTGTAGCTAAGATGCCAATCGCGAATGAAACACAACTGTCTTAGCCCCTAAAACAGTTACAGAGAAAGACAGAACATTTATTTTTATTATGTCCATTTACATAAATTTTAATTTATGTGTAAATTTTGGGTGATTTATACTTAGAACGATGAGCTCGCGCTCACGAGAAAAATGTCCCATGGATTTTTTCCTATTTTGTTACAATTATTTATACACTTTATATGGCGGTAACAAAGGAGGATATCCGGAAAATTTATGGACATTATGGAACATTGTTTTCCTTTTGGAATTGAATGAGACCGTGATTCTGAGTAGAAATGACCCAAAATTATGAAAATCGACAAAATAAAGAGAATTGCCCTACTACGCTACTGAGCGTTACCGATTGACAACTTGGCTATGCACTCAGCAAGGCACGTTCACTATTGACGACCAATAGAAGTTCATTACTGAACGAAACAGACAATTGTAATTACGTAACATATAAATCAACTTATTGCAGACTCATGTGGCTGTGTTTGAGAGACAAGAAAGAAATCCGATACGCTGCAGCCTACGTACTGAGAACCCTGAGCCGAGATCGTTGCACGTGCGAGGCCATCTGCGAAGTCGACGACATGATAGAGAATCTACTCAAAATCGTCATAAACGAGTACACAGGCATCGTTGTGATACACTTGAAGACTTTGAAGAACCTTCTAGAGTACGATCCAGTTGTGCCGCTAAAAGCAAACGCTTTTCAAGTGATGCTCAAATTATTCTCCGATGAGGACCCGAGAGTAGTTTCCGAATCGATGGAATGCATGTCTCAATTATGCAAGCACGATGTGGGCAAGCTTTTAGCGGATGAATACGATTTGACGTTCGTTTTACGGCCTTACCTAAGATGCGGTAACTATGATGTAGTGATAAGCGCAGTCGGATTGATGTGCTACACGACTTTGACTAAGCGATCGAAATGGCGCGCTAAGGAATGTACTATGGAGTTGACTAGAAACCTGATGTATTTAAGCCATGCCCCGACACTGCCCCTCATTCAACTGCGATGTTTGCAAGTACTGATAAACCTCTGCGACTGTCCAGATATACGGAAGCATATTAGATGCTTTTGGAAGCGGAAGGTTCAATTGATCACGGTCAGGACTCACGAAGATTGGGACGGCACTAAGGAGACTTCTAGTATGGGGTTAGAAACGGGACACAACTATAGGACCATGAGCATAGAGGGCAAGGAAACTATAAAGAACGATTACGGCGATAACGCAGAAGTGGTGAACGTGCATAGTTACTTGAGGAGGGTGCATGAGAAAAAGCGACAGCTTTTGCATGCTATAGACTGGAAGCCATATTCGTGAAGACATTTTTAACTTTGTTTACTGGTAATTAGGAGTCACTAAGTTTTGGGGGTTTAGTATTAGACATAATATATTTTTTCTTTGATCAAATTATCTGTACTCGAATATGCCTGAAAATACACAAAGTCTTAAGTAAGAACACATTTATTTCCCTGAAAATACGAATACGCCTACTATAGATTTCGTTTTTATTTCAAGTTTCAGAAGTACAGCTATTCACCAAAGCTGGCACGAATCGGTCAAATAAGTGACAGAAAGTATTTATGTGTGGATGTCAAAATGACCGTAGATACAGGTTGGTATAGCAGGGCTGCATATGCACAATTGCACAATGATAGATGTCATTCGTTCAATTTGTGCCAGCTTTGGTAAATTCAAATGTAGTAGTAAAAAGTAATAATAGTAGCACATAGGGTAACGGCCCCAGTGGCCAGCCAGGAACCAGTAGTCGGCCTTTTCAGTCGTTTTTTGGTCGGGAATTGGACGGTTATTCGAATAAACAAATCGCGGGTACTCAAATAAAAGCTCTGATTCCCAATTTGTTGATACGTAGCGCGGCAAGTGCAGTGAGGGATCGGGGGGAAGCAATAAATTCGTTCTTACAAATGGTGTTCGTCGACGAGAGCGGTAGTGTCATGTCCGCCATATTTTTGACTGCACGTGGTGTTCACTTAAAAGGGAAGAAAACTATATATTGATGTTAAAAGTTATTGATTTCTGTAAATGTTTCGTTTATTTATTAGTTTATCTATTCGATTACTCCGTATTTGTGTGGAAATATCATGATCTAACTAATAAATTGAGGGGGCTGACTACTGGATACCTAGTTTTCAACAAAGTATCTAGTGCTCAGCCACCGGGGGCTGACCTTTGGGTTCTTCATTTAATATTTTATTTGTTATTGTTATATACTGTTACGACCGTTAAATTTAAATTTTCAAATTTAGTTAGGCATGTCCTATTCAATTTGATATAAAACCCAGTAGTCGGCCCCATTTGATTTTATTTTTTATCACGGCTGACCACTGGATTTCGCGGATCTAGTACTCAGCCACCGATATAATATTAAGGATTATATCGATAATTATTTACTTATAATAATATTATCTTTCTACCTAGTAGATTTAGGTATGTATTTTATGTAACTACGTATAGGTACGTTTAGGTACCAGAAAACGGAATACTTAAGATAAAAAAATCTAGCGCCCCTAGAGTCATGAATTGAATAGGTGCTACATCATCTAAAGACTAGATGATGTAGCATCATCTAAAGACTAGATGATGTAGCACCTATTCATTTCAAGGATTCAAAAAGAAAAAAGAAGAAGATAAAAAGAAGAAAAAAAACTGTTATCTTAAAAAAACAGAAATATCTTTCAACCCAACGACGCTACAAAGAAACTGTAACCAAACAAAAAACTAAACACAAAACAAAACAAACCCAGAATGACGCTAGTAAAATCAATAAAAAGGGCACAAGAAAATAGAAAATAGATTTTTCAATTGACTTATTAGGTTTGACAGAAAATGATGCAGTTTTAACGGATATAACCCGATCAAAAACAGATAAAAGAATGTGTGATAAGAGCTGAAAAGTTACGATTCTTTCTAATGTAATGAATCTCTTTAAATCCCCAGCAAGGAGAATGTCATAGTCATAGTCACAGTCATTTTTTTCATTAAACAAAAACATTGCTTTTATTGCGATGCCAGCAGCCTCCTCAAGTAGAAACATAGGTACTGTGTCCAAAAATTACTTTACTCTCTTTAAACCAGCTTTGAGGACTAGTAATATAAAAAAAACACTAAATTATCGAAAAATAATGGACCTGTTACATACGACCGGCTATATAAATGAACATTAGATCTATGTAGGTTTGGCTGATATTTTTATATTTAAGTTTTGAATATTATTATATTTATTATAATTAATACTAATAGAAATAAGGGGATAATATTTACTGTGAGCTTGAAAAAGATTTTTTGTTACGTATGACCAACGGGTTTCATGCCGTAGTCTTCGATTTAAAAGAGTTAAGTATAAGGAATAAGAATTATATTTAATATCTTTGATTTTCATATAGATATTGCTGATTTTGATCTCATTATGATAGTAATATACGAAGGCTGAGTACTGGGCACGAAAAGGCTGATTACTGGATTTTGGCGGCTGAGTACTGGGAAAAAGTGCCATTTTTTGTTTAAACTAAATTATCGGTACTTTAAGGATTCATGTTATGTTTTTTCTTATTTCGTTTTAAAACTATAATAAACAGTTGATGTAACGATGTGATCCGTTCATTTATCCGACTTATCCTGAATAAATACCGACCGTTCACATTTTAAAAAGGCGTTATGAGGCTGACTACTGGTGCTTTTACCCTACCACTATTTTAGGTGATAATAAATATTTTATCGACCGTTCTGAAACTGTGGGAGCTACCTTTGAACAGTTGCATATAAAGCATGAATGTAGGATTAATATGGATTTGACAACGTTATAATAATAGCAAGAACGAAAGGGATGGTCTTATGAAACTTTTTACTAGTGGAAGTGAAAAGGAACGATAATCGTCCGTCCTTATCACTGTGCCACTATTTTTTGTGTGTGTGTGCATTAGATGCTAAATGTAAGTGCCAGACAAATGCGTTGAATACGTCACTAAGTGCCTGTGTGGCACTTTCGTCTTAGTAGTAAGTGACTATGTCTATCCCTCTTAGTGGCACACTATGTGCGGCCCCTCGATATAAAGTATACAACGCTTCAAATCATACATATATCCAAAGAAAAAGGGTCAAATCGTTAGCAACTAAATTAATAATAAAAACTATCTAAAACCATACAAAAAGAGGAATTGTTATCATATTTATTAACCCAATAACGTAAAGATACAATTATTCTACTTGAGCTACACATTTGGTACATTGCTATCCTGTTCAGCACTGTTAAAAGTACACTTCGTGAGTTTTGGAGTCACCACTACACAGTACTGAAATAAACATTTTGTTATACGGGTCACAAACGAACAGTTAACTATGTTTACTTTGTACGGGTTTTTAGAAATAAAATACAATAGTTACATAATTTTATCTTCGGTTACCGCGATGATTACTCATGTGATAAAACTATTTAAATGGGTCCCATTCACCATCCATTATCAGTCCCCCGTAGACCACGAACCCTGTAAAGTGTTCGAAACGTCGGGATGTAGTTAAATCTAATTAATATACACGATACAACCCGTTTAAATAGTTTTATTACAATAGTTACAGTGAACATAACTAGCTGCATTTGATAGTTGGACGTAATTATGGAAAAGGTAACCAGTCGACATGCATCTGTCATTTTAGAGATTGACTTTGTTTCTTGTGATTTAAAACGTTAATTAGAATGCAAAATTCATGTGGGTTGGTTCCCTTTTGCATAATTACGTCCAGTTATGAATATGACGCTTAACCTTTTGAACGCCAATAACTCATAAATGTGTCGTGTCCACACCAGCGACACCTAAAGTGATCATGGCGGGCGCTGTCAAAACAATAGTCCTGCTGACAGATAAGAATGCTTAGCCAAGTTGCCAATCGCTAACGTTTAGTAGCGTATCGTAGTTTTCCCTCTCTGTCGCTAATATGAAAGTAGTGCGACAAAGACAACTGTCTTTCGTTCACGATTGACGATTAAGCGTTAGCGATTGGCAACTCGGCTAAGCACACAGGTTTGTATTTGTTAGTTGTTACTCGAGATGCTTGCGTCTACGCCATATTTTGGCACAAGAGGGAAGCCGTTCAAAATGCAAACTAAGAACTAATCCACTCTACTATATTTAATTATTTAAACATTCTCAACTAGTACAGTCAGCATGAAAATGTTTTTTAGCCAAAGTGATCGAATAGTCCCGTACATCATAATTATCGGTCTATTTTGCCACTGACTGCTTTAAAGTATTTGACGCAGACTGTGCAAAAGTAGGTACTACTCTTATTTAAAGCTTAACCCCTGGAGTGCCCAGTGACAAGCCATATGGACTATAATATAAAATAATTAAAGTAATTAATCAACAAGCAAATTTATTAAATTATGACAGCGGCGTCCCAGGGGTTAACCCAATGTATTGTAAGTTACACAAAATTCGGATTTAAAAAGGACTTTGGTATAAATATAATCAACAAGGTGTCCGCGGGCATCTCGAGATATTATAACGCGAGAGGTATAACATAATTGGGCATTTCTTTTTCAAAAGCGGTCTTTTTTTGTAACATAGGTATGATTTATACTCAGTATCGTGAGCTCTTTCGATTTTAATAGGAGGAAATTTTTGTCCATACATACATTTTTCGAACTTTCCATTTCGTTACCGCCATACAAAACGACAAAATGGTAATTGAACGGAAAAACAACCTTGGGACAAAAAATTTCTTCTCTCAGGGTCGAAAGAGCTCTCGATTCTGAGTGGAAATCATATCAAATGTTCCAAACCAAAAAAATACGTACACTTTTTAAAAAAATTGACCAATTGAAGAAATTGCACATGACAGCAATAATGATACAGTTCTTTATAATAACAACAATACCCTATTCAAAGTGCGTATAAAAGTATGCATATAGCTATATTACGTCATACAGTATTTCATATTAAAACTAAATTATGTTTATTTATATTTGGATATTTTATGTGATTTATCAAAATAATAGGGACTTCAACCATACGCGATGTAACGTGACACAAGGGAATCGCATGGTTTCAAAAGCATATTCATGTGGTCCTAAGGCACTGGTCTCACCGCGAGCTACTAAGCTATGAACTATGGGCTATAAACACGAACAAAAGATACGCACGCCCGTGTAAAAAAAAGAGACGCAGCGAGACTCGCCCGGCGGTGATAGCTATATGAGTGCGAATCTTTTGTTCGTGTTTATAGCTCTAGTTCATAGCTTAGTAGCTCGTGGTGAGACCAGTGCCTAGGAGCAAAAAAAAATATGACGAACACAGGTCAGGGTCAAAGATCATTTTCATACGTTAAAAAATTGTGTGAAATCAGAAAAAAACGTCACATTACTTCGATAATTAAGATACTACGGCATAAAGTAAACTATCTAAACAAAAACAGTGGTTTACAAATCGCTACCCCCAATATTACAGGGTTCTATGTAACATTTTCGGGGTAATTAAATCTGGACTAAGTGTCAGTGTGACAATGTTCAAATTTTAAGTGGACAAAAGTGTAACATAGAACCTTGTAATATTGGGGCAGCGAAACGTAACGAATCTTGTGTCGGACTTCTTAAAGTATAAAGTAGGTACAACACTGAAGCACACAAGTACATATACAAAGTACAAGCCAGTTAAATGGATATCGAAATAAGGCAATAATTCAAAGTTACCCAAAAAAATCAATGGAGTATTTCTGTATTTATATTTAACAAAATCCAGGAGATTTTATAAAAAAAAATTCAATTAATGAAAAATTTAAGTGTATAATTGTGCTAATGTACAAAAGCGGTCAAAAATATGTACGTTTTTATAGCAAGAATATACAAGGTTCTCGATATTACTATTTTAACAATTAACATAATTACATGTTGTCTAAAAAAATATTATTATCATTTTACATCTCAATCAGTTTAGTAAACAGAATGCTATTTGCAAACATGTGATCTCGAAAAGTTCTCAAAAAGATTATACACAATTAAGAGAAGATCGTTTCGAAAATTGATCGTCAAGAAATGTAGGTTTATTTTCCTATTTTGTTACCATTCCTTTGATTATCAATAGGTACCCCACGCAAAGTCCAGAACCTACAAACCCTGAATTGGAAATAAACAATAATCGAATTTTGTATAATTTAAAAATTTGGTAACAAAATAGGAAACGTTGACTCACGCATTTAGCGCTAATCATTGTGTACAACCCTTCTGAGAAATGCTTATGTGTAGTCATGTCCTTATGGGCAATTGACACTGCATGTGCAGTCGCAACAAAAAAGTAAAGATATGTTCCTATTGTACCTATATCTTCATTTATGCATTAGACTTTATTTACTTTTGAATATTCTCGATTTTCAAGCTACTAAATAAAACTGAATTACTATATTTCTGTATGCAACTCTTACGTAGTTAATTTTATTTATTGATCGACAGTACACATTTATTCAAGTTGCGCCTAAATTTTCCGTTATATACCTAGCTTTTCAAAAGTTTTCTCGCAATAGCACTAACATCGTGATTTTCCTATTTTGTTACCATCTTTATGAATAAAACAAAATTATATTATTGATAGTTTGTTTACTTTTTTTTAGAAATACTTTAGTATCAGTACATGCTTCTACCACAAGTCTGTCATTTTCGAATACGCTATCTAACTAAGTAAACATTTTTTTTTGTATGATACGTTTATTTCTAAACCTCACTGGTGTATAACTAATTAGCAATTACGTTGCGAACTCTAGACTGAAAAAGCCTTATAATTATAACAATCCTTACATATCATATGGCACTAAAGTATATAGAAGTTATGTAAATTTGGATTAGTCACATTTTTATCACAATTTCCGCGCTATTACCTAATTTTATAATTTAACTAGCAAATTCTTGCAAGCGATAGTGTTCTTATGACTAGCCATACTCATATTACAACTCTCTAGTGTCAGAATAATTCTGGATTATTACAGGAATTGAGTTATTTTGATGACATATGAATGCAATGTGCACTTAAAAAGTGACCAAATGTTAATACGTATATAGCCGAGTATGGCTACACATTTAAATCACCTAATCGCCATTATTAATTTATTAAGTAATCTAATTGCATTGTTACACTGACCTTAGCCTCCATTTGATTAGAAGTAGAAGAGCATTAGCCAGAAAGTTTGTACACATTTACTGACGGTAATTGTGTGAGTTACTGTTTTCCTACTTTGTTACCAACTATTTTAATGGTGCAAGATTATACTGCTGTTTACTCGCAACTAAGGTTTAGTAGATTATGGATTTTGTTGATTAACCGAAATAGTACACAAAATAGATTATGACATAATAGGTAACAAAATAGGAAACTTAAATAGTCATTTAACAATCGGTCTCATGTACAAGCTTTTTGAGTAATGCTAGGAAAGCCTTTGGCACTACATCTGTAAATGTATTCAAACGAAAATTGGCAGTACGGGTACGAACAAAAACGCGTAAGAAGAAGACAGTATGATTCTCTGTCTGCCTCAAGAGAGTCCCTAACCAAACTATATCTGTCAACACGTTTTCTTATTTCATAAGCACTTGATAAATTGTATCTTATTATATGGGGCGTAATTAATTTGGGAGCCTCTGTTCTAGAATAATCTATACTTTTTCTGTATGATCCAAATTATACGAATTTGTGCATATTTATTTGTATAAAACAAAAGTGAAGCACACATAACAGCTATATGAAGGGCCCACGGAAAGAACATGTTTAGTCAATTCAAATTACAGAAGGAAAAACCACCTTATTTTTAAAAATAAGAAATGTTTATTAGCATAAAACAAAAATTTGCTTGGATACATGAACATTCAAAACTCGTGAACAGTGAATAGCGCTAAAACGTCTTCACTCAGCATGATGTCCCGCAGTTTAACAGAATAAGGTATGAATTTGCTCTGATTTTTTTAGGCTTTGGACATGTTTTTTCCGTGGACCCTTCATATGTCAAACTGTGCATGCACACGGTCCTGATGATAACATGCGAGTTGCTTTGAACAAATTATGTGGTTTGGATATTGATTATGGTTTTTACAGAGACTAAGGACATTCATACTAACTATAATAATAGTAGCCTGTCATTGTACCCCCTTATTCATAAACGTCTAAATAGCAAGCTGACAAGTATTATTTGTCCCTTTCTGTCTAATCAATGTCTATAAGACTGAAAAGGACAGGCAATACTTATCAGTTTGCTAAGTTAGGAGTCGTTATGAATAAGGGGGGCAGTATTTACAAAAAAAAACTATATTTACAAGTCTTACATTATTTTTATTTTAACGATTCGCTATGTCAAAATGCCCTTCGGGTTTCAGTATTGAATATTAACGTAGACTATTTTTCAGTACAGATAGAAATAAGCATACATATAAGACAAATTGAAGGGTCCACGGAAAAAAACATGTCCAGTGCTTAAAAAAGTCAGGGCAAATTCACGCCTCATTCTGTTAAAAGTAAGGTGGTTTTTCCTTCTGTAATTTGAATTGACTAGACATGTTCTTTCCGTGGACTCTATAATTATTATAATCACTTCCAGTTAACAAAGCAATAAATTAGATAAATATTAGGAAACATTCTTACACAAATCGACCTAGTCCCACGGTTAAGTATAATTATGGGTTGCGTTACAAGTACTAAGCGGCCATATATTATAATAATATTAATAATTATAATAGATAGATAGATATTTGTACAGTCAGCAGCAGATATTGCTTAGCGGGTAGGGTGTTTACAATGATCTTAACTCTAAAATTGGCTGTCTTTAAAAAAAATACAAAAAAAGTATGTAGTATCTTGATACACTGTCAAGTTAAGGGTTAACACACTCTTATAGTTTTAGCAATAAGGTTGTGACAAGTTCATTTTGAACAGCCTGCCCGCTTAGCAATATCTGTTGCTGACTGTATACATATACAAAATTACTACTGTTATAGATAGTTTCTCGAGAGTTGAGGTCACGCACACATCAACATGTCATGTAAACACACGGGGAATTTGAAATTGTTGTTCTTTTTTCGTACTGACAGCAAACCCAATTGCAACTGTAAGATTGACCAAAAAGTTTGTTCAAGGGATTTGCTTCAATATTTTGACGCAAGTCATTCATTCACTACATTTTTTGCAATTAGTACTTCATTTTGATGTGTGTGTAATCATTCACCTCAACTCTGGTGAAATTACCTATACTACTGAAGAATAATTTGTGATATATACACAGAGATAGCCTCACCGGGATTCGAACACCGGTCCTCCTAAAGATGTAGGCCTTCTAAGATGGTATAGAGTTCACTTTAGGGAACAGAATAAGTTTTGTGAAATTACCCGAAGTGCTTTTTAAGAGCGCTTACTAAAAACTAATTATACATGTAAGTTACATACGAAAACCCAAATAAAGTGCCTAAGACAAGGTTCTATAGTGTCCTAAGAATCAATCCAAAGAAAACCGATTAGGGTGTTTTTTACTCGTTTTTATTGTTCATTACCATCACCACTTTCTTTTCCGTTTTATAAAAGCAAACGAGACTATTATGCCAAAATAGCAGACAAACATGCGTCTGCTACAAGATAAACGAAAATGACTGCACTATTTATACGCAGTTCGTCAATAATTTGGGAATGGTAATGACTTGATTGGTGCGACAGAATAATTGCATAGAACTACCCATTAATGTACAGTCAACCAAGTTAGTAGCTTTATATATTTCCGTACAATTTGTATGCAGGAGTGAAAGATATATCTTGGTAGACAGTACTTTGTCAGAGCGACAATATTAAGATTTCTAGCGTATTTCTTATTGCTTGTCACTATGACATGGTCCTAATCCTCTCATAAATATGTAACGATGCTCTTATTACAGCGGCTTGATGTCCACAATGTGTATTATACATCTATGTTTTGCACTTGACTATACAGGGTGTTTAACCAGCCACTGAGAACCTACATTGTATACAGGATGTTTCAAAACTATGGGACATAAAGGGAGTGAAATAACATAGCCTTTGAGCAAAATACCCTATCTACGATAATTAAGGTACTTTCCTTTCATGACTTATAGTTTTGGCCGCCCTGTATAGTGTCACAAAGGCTTAGGCATTTAGACTATCCGGCCCTCTTTTATTGTTATAGTTAGTAAAAGACGGGAAATCTATCTCGCTGCAACATACTGTTGCAACAATAACTTTCTTTACAATAAAACCAACCACGAAATCGCGAAAAATAAAATGACCAACGAAAATGTATGAAACTGTTGAATTCTTTCGCGTTTAACATATGGTCCCATAGTTAAACTTTCTCAGTATGACTGAGTAACTGAGTACTGAGTAAGCTGATAGAGTTCGAATATCAAACAATTGACACTCAAATCGAATCTAATTGAATTTGTCAGTAAAGCGGGCCACAGACGATCAGTTTTAACTGTTCAGTCACACGTAAATTTTAACTGTTCTGTTAAAATTTACGTGTGTATGCAAATCTTTAAACTGTGCAGTTGAACTGATGATCTAATCAAAATTTCATTCGATTATTTATAATTGAACAGTTAGACTGAACAGTTAAAACTGATCGTCTGTGGCCCGCTTTATGCGGTATTGTACTATACCCGACATTATACACATGGAGACATATGGAGCGTTTGAAGTTTTCAGTGGCTGTTCAAATCATCCTGCATATACATTTTCTTGACTATGTCTAACTAAAAAAAGTGCTAGTTTTTCAGTAATCTTACTTAAGTAACTCGAGTAAGGCCAATACGTAAAGGCCACCATACTATTATACGGTATATTATATTACAGTTGCATTTAAACAGATTTAACAGTCTGCGAGTCGGTGTTTTATTCGTACACTATTTACAAATGGGAAGTGAATGTTTATTGTCTCTAATTTACTACGTATTAAAAAGTGCTATACAAATGTTGAACTAATTCGTCTCAATACGTTTCTAAGGTAATGTCTTCAAGTGTGTACGGTAAAAAGACGCGAAAAGTAGTGTAAAATACGTCCAAGATAATGTTATGACTTACAGTACCGGCCAATAATATATCACATTCGTGACTTTTTGTATTAGCGTGTATTAGAGAAAGCACATGTTCGTATGTAGATAGCATATTATTTTGGTACTTTTGCACAGTTTAATGATGAATTCTGCAATTAAGTATTGTGAATTACAATGGGAGACATAGCATATTGCCAAAATAGCTGTAGTAAAAAAATAGTACATTACGCTACAAGTGCGAAAAAAATGAAGCTCGAAATGAGTGGAGATAAATTAAAATCAACACGAGTTACGACGTTTTTCAGTACATATGGCTCTCCGAAGATTGCGACCTGACGTAAAATGAACCATTTCTCGCACTAGCGCGTAAAAAAAGCACCATCTGTACTAATAATGAATTTTACTACGAAATCCACGCCTTACACAAAAACTATTTATGAATGAAAAGACCACTACATGATGCAAAGTTTTTTCATCGCTAGTACAAAGGCCTATGCCTAGACTATCTATAGTCGTATAGGTGGAAAGTGTGGAAACCACTTCCAAATATATACAAAAGTTCTAGTGAAAAAACCTATATATGATATATTATTGACCAGAACTGTATGACATTAATAGAACTTCGGTAGTCAAGTTCTTTGTCTATTGTAATAGATGCTCAGATTTGTGGGCGCTCTGGCTACTGCAATATATCTGAGCGAACTGTACGTTGATATTTAGAAATTTCGGGTATGGTGAGCATAGTTATTAGTAACACCAATACATTACACTAATTTATGCGTCTTAATATTTTCTTTGTTCATGTTTTAACTGAAGACATGACATGTTATGTACACTCAACCAACTAGGCCACTCTAGAACGTTGTCAAAATATCGGCTAGTAAGTTTCTTATAAATTTCTTACTTTGTTCACTGTGACATGGTTCCTTAGGCCCTACCACGACCGAAGTGTTGCCTCTCTCTCGCACTCGTGAATTCGTACATAAGTGTGACAGGAAGGCAACACTGCGTTCGTGGTATGCGTGCCTCTGAATGGCCTAGAGTTTCAATTGTTTCAGTTCCAATGCTCGACACGATAGTGTCCTATAGACGACATTCATTTGTCGATTCTATTATAATGAAAAATAAGATTGTAGGTGTATACGTTTAGAGCCAAACACTCATACGTCTACGCTATGGTACTGGTCTTACCGCGAGCTACTAAGCTATGAACTATCAGCTCTAAACACGAACAAAAGTCTTTACACGGGTGTAAATAAAAGAGACACGGCAATACTCGCCCGGCTATCAGTTATCACTGCCGGGCGAGTATCGTCGTGTCTTTTTTTTACACGGGAGTGCGTATCTTCTGTTCGTGTTTATAGCCCATAGTTCATAGCTTAGTAGCTCGCGGTGAGACCAGTGCCTAGAAGACCTAAATTTCGAGAAAAGTTCCTATGTTCCCGAATTTATTGAGTAAATTAGTTTTAATTATACGTTTCAGCAATTAAAATATAACGAAAATTACACGTCTATTTTTAAGTAACTTTTGAGGCATTAAATAGGCGCGATGAATGGCAAGTCAAATCAATATCTTTTTCGAACTGTCAAAATATAGCCATACCCTTAATTTTCGGGAACAAGGAAACTCAGTACGACCACTTAAAAGCATAAATGAAACTACGAACGTCCATATACACTAGGCTAAAGTTCACTTGGTAACACTATTTGGTATGGCGCACGTATTGCACTAGGGTTGGCAGTCGGGGGTGCGCCTGTGTTCGAAGAGCGCTTTGCACAGGTCGTGCAGAGTTGCGTCTCACCTGTGGATGTAATGTCAATTGAAACATACAGTACCGGTCAAAAATTTAAGTTCGCACTACGACTTTTTGGACTATTATTTTTCTAGCATTTGAGTCGACACTTGTATGCAACTAATATTCGACTGATTATTGGGCTATTTCTTTTTAATAAATGTTACTTTCGAACAATAGCTCGGGCAACTGAGGTAGCTGTGGCAGCTTTTGGCAGTCATGCCCACGCTGTGTTCATTCTAATGATCATCAAAAATTACAACTTCACTTCCCTACGAACTATTATCTGATCCGATATACAGGGTGTAATCGTTAAGTGTGGCCACACTTATAAGACCATAATTCCGTAAATATAACAGATATCAATAAACTTCCAACTGATATCGAAAGTGCATTACCCAACGAGTAAAATTGCATTAATAACTTTTTCTAAATAGATGGAGTAATATTAAAAATACTAAGTTTAAACGCTCCCATACATTTAGCATGACGACTAGCCTTAAGAAATGTCGGGTGTCATAACAGATAAAACTGTTAGAGATTCGTTATTTGTACGAATACATTGTAATAAAATAATAATACTACCGTTTATGAAATAATTAATCGAACATTTATTCCTAAATAAAAAAATATTCGTATTAAACTACTCTTTGAATGAACGGTTACGTACTAAATGGAAGGGTTTGAAGTTAATATTTGAGATATTTCTGATTTTATTTTAAAAAAGTTATTAATGTAATTTCACTCATTGGGTAACGTACTTTCGATATCAGCTAGAAGTTTTCTGGTATCTGCTATATTTACGGAATTATGGCCTGGCAACACTTTACGATTACACCCTGTATAAAATTGTTTAGATTTTAAGGGATAATAATAAATAGCTCTCGAATCAGCAATTCATCGGTTGAAAAAATATTTTGCTGTTAGCACTGAAAAAACTAAATAACTGTCGAAAGTCTATTTTGTATCGAAATCATGGACTTTCGACCGGTACTGTAATCACCAAAATCATTTTATCTCGCCATACCCGTGGCAAATCTCTCGCCATGCCCATGGCAAATTTTCCTTCCACAGCCTCTCTCCACTGTCCCCAAATGACGGTGCAACGACCGTCCCACCCTTGTGGGATGCGACCCGGCCACAGCTGCAACGCGGGAGCAGCCACACAAACACATACTCCAGGAGGAGTATCGTTTGTATATTCAGTTCAGTTCGGTACTGTATGTCAATTTTGAAGTTTAGTTAAAGTTTTGCACCCGTAGTTGCACTGTTATCTTACCTGCCCCCGCCTCGTTTATTCAGCGGGTCGTACACCTCCGACTCGGAGTCTATCTCATCTTCAGAAAGCGAAAGAGATCCCCCGACGCGTCGCGTGCGCAGACCCTCCTGAAATGAGATTAAGGTATATGAGAGCCGATTTTATTGTATCGGGTTGAACAGCTGGGGCCCGTTTCTCAAATCGATTGAAACTTGTAATACAAGTGGAAGTCTCTTTTTAATACCATTATGTCGATAAGTGCTTCCCCTTGTATTACAAGCTAGAAACTTATTTTACATAGTCACAAAAACCAAAGTATGTCAGTAGACCGTAAGAAAATAAAGTCCTTATGAAATTAAACTCCTCACGTGTACGAACAAAGAACACTAAAGAGACATTTATCTACAGGAATATCATAATTTCCCTGTTATGTATTCAGAAGCGGTAATGTAATGACCTATATTAAGAGACCGGTGTCTGAGGCTGTATCATAATGTTAACATTAAAGTACAGGCAGAGTACAGTGCATCATAATGTTGACATTAAAGTATCGTCGTCATGATATTAATTTTAACATTATGAAGTCAACTTCTTTTTGTTGTTTTTTTTTTTCAATAAATATTTATTGTAGGATATCCTTACTCAAATTGAGTGATTTCAACTGATTTGAATTTTTATATTTAGAGGTAATTACTTAGTGGATATCAATGAAAATAAAGGTAAATTGTCATTCTAAACTAATGATATGGATGTAGATAAAGTTATGTATGTGACTGTACATAATTAGGCATTAAACACTCGTGTGATCTTATTGTGAAACTCGCCTACGGCTCGTCCCACGTATCTACCCATCCCATGTCGGAGACTTAAAAGTGCATGTTCAGATATTATTATACCGTGGCTGCTCTGCAATATCTGATAGTGACTGTATTCTTATTAAACCTCTACCTTTTTTATGTGACGAAGGTAGACAACTGAGCTCTCAGCCCACCTGATGGAAAGCAGGAACTGAGGCTCATGGACATAGCGATCAGAAAATTGCCTATGCACTGCTTACCCTAAGGACTTAGATGGATTGCCTCTATCTATGCCAGTAATTACACCGGCTATCTTATCCCCAAATTCAAATAAAGTCTTGAATTCTAAGCTAAAAGGTAACTATTTACAGAGGTTTGTATATGTAATTTTCTGAAAATGAATAATTATTCAATCAACTTTGGAGTCAAGTTCATATTACTGTTAACAATGACGACCATTTTGTCCGATCTTTGGTTAGAGAATGCAATACCTATAAAAATAATAATTAAAATAAATTAGTTTTTACAATTCCCATACCATTTCTACATACAGTAATAGTTACAACAACTATTTAACCTTTTGGACGCCATGTTAAAACTGAAAAGGACAATACTTAGCAGCTTACTAAGTTTATGATTATGGGGGTAATATCTACAAGACTGTAACATTAAATAATCAATTGTTGAACATATTGCGAAAGTACAAATCAAATTATTTATTAACTAAATATTTTGATTTGTACTTTTTTTTAATTACCTGGCATGTATTGCTTACCCTCAGAGAATGGTCAAAGGCGCCTAGCCTTGTAAGGGATTGCATATACCCGAGAAATTTGACCGGTGGTTGCTAAGACCGAGTGGCCGAGGGGTACAGGCATCAGCCGCGAAAGCTGAGTACGTG
The DNA here is from genome assembly GCA_025490895.1 of Thaumatotibia leucotreta. NCBI lineage: Eukaryota > Metazoa > Arthropoda > Insecta > Lepidoptera > Tortricidae > Thaumatotibia > Thaumatotibia leucotreta. The sequence continues at coordinate 30,341 of JALPQI010003837.1, read as the reverse complement.
GGTTCGATCCCCACCTCGGACATAGGTGATCTTGGTCGTTTTTCTTTGGTATATGACATCTAATATTTATAATTTATATAGTATTAAGTAGTGTGACTACTGGAGAAAAATTAAAAAAAAGAACAAATCTAAATATTTATATTGATTTAAACTTTCACGATTATCACTCATATTTTACAGACAAACGGGTCTTAATCGCGTAAACTTACGTTTAATTATATCCTGACGTTTCGGGCATGACGTTACACCCGTGGTCGCAGGCAGACTGGCGAGAGAATGTATCAACACCTTCGAGCTGCGCGGGTTTTTCGAACTACCCGCACTTGATCTTGATTATTCACTTCTAGGCTAGGGTTGTCACTAGGCCTACACACAACACTCACAACATCCAATGGCTTAAAAATGGATGTTTCACCACGCTTACATTTGTAAATCACGGGATTCCACGCGGACGAGAAAATTATTCAAAATGAGGGGCAAGGAATCTCGTCCGCGTGGAATCCCGTGATTTACAAATGTAAGCGTGGTGAAACATCCATTTTTAAGCCATTGGATGTTGTGAGTGTTGTGTGTAGGCCTAGTGACAACCCTAGCCTAGAAGTGAATAATCAAGATCAAGTGCGGGTAGTTCGAAAAACCCGCGCAGCTCGAAGGTGTTGATACATTCTCTCGCCAGTCTGCCTGCGACCACGGGTGTAACGTCATGCCCGAAACGTCAGGATATAATTAAACGTAAGTTTACGCGATTAAGACCCGTTTGTCTGTAAAATATAAATCTAAATATTTAGTTAATAAATAATTTGATTTGTACTTTCGCAATATGTTCAATAGATGGCAGCACCAGTTCTCTCTAGCTATTCTAGAAAACTGTAAAGTATTCTAAATAGGAGGTGCAGGCATGTATTGCTTACCCTCAGAGAATGGTCAACGGTGCCTAGCCTTGTAAGGGATTGCATATACCCGAGAAATTTGACCGGTGGTTGCTAAGACCGAGTGGCCGAGGGGTACAGGCATCAGCCGCGAAAGCTGAGTACGTGGGTTCGATCCCCACCTCGGACATAGGTGATCTTGGTCGTTTTTCTTTGGTATATGACATCTAATATTTATAATTTAATCAATTGTTTATAAGAATATTTAAATATAAGAACATACGTTCTTATATTAAAGTAGATTTAAGCGTCATCTCTATAGGGCTAGGAAAACGGAAATTTATTTATTGAAGTTACTACTTATTAAATGAAATGACAGCTGTCAGGATGACTCCATACCGGCCATTTCAAAACACACATGATTTGGTAAGTCATGTTACAATCATGAAGATTTAACCAAAGCCAAGACACAGACAGGTATTTGGCCCTAAAAGTCGCTTAAAAATATTTTTTACAGTATATAAGTTTATATTATAATTTTATTACATTTAAAGGTGGATTAGGGTATTTCAGTGAAAAAAACCGGCCAAGAGCATGTCGGGCCATGCTCAGTATAGGGTTCCATAGTTATTAAAAAACGGCTGGGCTGATTATGTTCAAAATAGTTTTATTTTAAAGTATTATATAAGCCCACTATTCATTATTTTTTTCATATTTTTTGGACCCACGGATTAAAAGTTACAGAGTTAGAGATCTCCGAAAAAACCCATGTACAAAAAATTGTTAAAAATTTGGGGTGTATTGGGGTGACTCTTTTTTGGTTTTTAATTATCTTGAGGGTCTATCCTACAAAATACTATTCAACTTTAAGCTCAGAAATTATCAGAAACATTTTAAAACCTTTATTATATGTGATGATGTTTGTATTTTTTTTGCATTGGTAGAGCTTAAACATTAAAGGCAAATAAAACTAGTAAATAATTAGAATCAACGTAAGACTTAAGTTTTATAATAAAGCACATACCTGGTTGTACACAATCCATGATAGAAACTAGCACATAATCCACTTATCATCATAAAATGAGTATTTCAAGACGGTAAAGTTTTGAGCGAATCGAACAATCATAATAACGCGTTTGGAGAACAGTAACTTCCGACAGACTTCATGCAGGTAGTTACAGGATCAAGCGCACCATATTGATTCTGTTGTTTGGAGGGGTTATCTGACTTTTCAAAAATACTACTAAAAAAAGGTTAGTGCTAATATAAAAAAAATGCATTTTAAGCGACTTTTAGGGCCAAATACCTGTCTGTGAGACGCCACATTACCGGAGTGTCAAAAGTGATTTTTTACGCAAGTGTACAATACCCGGCGATAAAGGGATATGTAAGGGAGGGACAACGGTCTATAAAGCCGAGTCTCTTTCCAAAGACCCAAGTGCAGACTTTATCGCCATGTATAAGTAATTTCACCAGAGTTGAGGTGAATGATTACACACACATCCAAATGAAGTACTAATTGCAAAAAATGTAGTGACTGAATGAATGACTTGCGTCAAAATATTGAAGCAAATCCCTTGAACAAACTTTTTGGTCTATCTTACAGTTGCAATTGGGTTTGCTGTCAGTACAAAAAAAGAAAATTAATTTTAAATCCCCGTGTGTTTACATGGCACGTTGATGTGTGCGTGACCTCAACTCTCGGAGAACTATCTATACTATAGGTTTATATTAATCTGTGAACCGTCTCTTCTTAATTAGACTTTGGCGTTGTACCTGCGGTACCGATATCAGTCATTGGCATCCAAAAGGGTAACAAGCCGAAAAGTAAGAGTTAAGAAAGAAATGTTATCTACATGAGTATTTCAAGTGCCTTATAGAAAAAGCAAAGATTATAGATAGAGGTATACGTATAAGTTTAAAAGGTGCTTTAAAGAATGTGCCAGAATGTACTAAATAATTATGGTATACATACAGGCTGTTTTATCAGCCAAAGAAAATCTCAGGCGCCCCAAAGGTATTACGTCATACCATATAAGACAAGCCCCGAACTCGTGAAAAAAAAACTCCCATACAAAATATCCAGGGTCCCGTTTATCAATGGCTTGTCTCTTTTTACCACCATTAATTAGTTAAGAACTTCCGTTTTTATTCAAAATTACAAGCTTTTGCCAAAAAGGTTTTTCTTTTATTTTGTAAGTGATTTTGGGGTTGATCTCATAGTCTAAGTTGTTACGTATGACTTACACATTCAGGGCTTCTGAAGTTTTCAGCAGTTAGTGATTTCGGTAGAACATCTTACATTTCAGTTAAGCATGAGCGAATTAGAAAGCCCGAAACTGCTTTTGAAGTATTTTTTAGTACTTTTAACGTCCAAACGTCAGAACAGTCAATCCATGAGCTTTACCATACTGGAAGAGAACAGTACTAATATGAAGAAAGCATAGACCCATAAAAAATATCACCACTTCTGCTGGAGACACTTTTTATCCAGTACATGTGCGCAGGAAATGTACGAGTATATCACATGGTCATATGAAATCATCAAAACATTTATATATTTTATATGTTTGTCAAATTATCCCTTTAGTACCGTTTGGTAGCTGGCTGCCAAATGGGAAATATGGTTTCCCGCCTGATAGCCAGCTATGAAATGGGAATAACTCTCCCATCTCGTAGCCAGATTTGGTACCTGATTACAAATCGGTAATGATCTATTGAGATTTTATTCCCATTTCGAAGCTGGTTACGAAATTGGCTACCAAACGGTACTAAAGGAAATTATCATGGCTTTTTAAGTTAATACAATTTGGCGAACATAGTAAGTAACTTGATTAGCATTGTCTCCTCGCCCAAGGGGCAGTGACAAGGTAAGCAAAACTATGTAAATTAAAAAGAGACAGGCCAAGTCCAGGCCAATAAGAAGCGTCGCACATGTACCAGAGTACAGACTAAATACCCAAGAATTAACGAAGAAAATTAGAATGATTTAGAAAGAACAATCTACTATTAGTAAATAGTAGTCGAAAGTGGTGCGTCGCATTTGTTGAATAGAATTTGACATTATAGCTGCGAGAACGATACGATGGTATTATTCCATTAAAATTTCGGTAATAGTCATAATATTTGTTTCCGTTTGAATTTAAATCAATGCTTTCGTCTAGTGCATAAATTTAAAAAATAATGTTATGTAAATGGGTAAACCATACATTATCATATTTATTTTCTTTTTCTCAGAAATCTGAGCCATGATATATCAGGAAAAAATAAAACTTTATTCGACTTTAACTATAATTTTATAAGATTAAATTATAAATAAAATATACAACTAAACTAAATCTAAATCTAAAAACGGCCCCCGCGGCATGGTACCAATGATGCTGGCAGCATTACCCCGCTGAATCGCGAGGCTTATCTGTTGAGCCAGGTAGCTGCCAGCTCTTGGGTCACCTGTGGTATCTTTGTATCAGGAAAACAAATAGGCAGATAATAACCATAATACGAACTCAAAACATTATGCTTAAATAAAGCATTTTACTGTGTAAAAGAGTTTATGGAGGACTGAGAAAATATATTTTTCTTTAACTCTATTGGAATTTCTTTTTAATCTGTTGTAAATTACCAAAATGTTGATGACGATGTATGATCAGTACGAAATAAAATTCTATTCTATTCTAATAGGATAAGTACCATTTTAAGAAGATTTTTTAGTTCATATTTTTTATTTATAGGTATCAATTTATTTTAATTTCATTATATGTTGTACAGGTCACATATAATCTGAACATAAATTAAAACCTAAAACAGACCCGAGTTATTTGAACAGTTGCGTTGTCACTTGGGTAATTTTCTAAGGTTTTATAATTGTTCTACTTCAGTAGCGTAGAATAAGTTTAAAACCTCTTTAGATTAAAAATATACCATGAAAAACCTAAATAAAATTAAATGAAAAACTTGTTTTAAAATTCTCGAAACGTACACTACATTTAAAAATTAAAAACGGATGTTTCAATAATTGCACCATCCCTATTATAAATTAGATGTCTTTTTAAGGGTACAAGGTACCCATAATTACCACCCATATACACGGACAGATCAAATAATTCCCACAACAGACGCGACCACAACCGATAGCACAAGGGTCGTTTTCAAAAATATTGTACATAGTTAATACCTTACCACCAATTCACATCACAAATACCCTAAAATTTAAAATACATGTATGACTTACTTTATTTGCGTATACTTTTTTTTAACGTAAACTATCTATAAAGTATAATTTTATTTAAAATGTTGAACTGATGGAAAAGTGGTTAATAAAATATCCTGAACCATAGTTACTTATTCGTACAATCTCGAGTACAATCTGACATAATACAAAAAATCGAAGTGGCTCGGTTTCTTTAAGTGAATTGTAAAATGTCTATCAAACCGTAACTATATGGATAAAGTAAAAAAATTACTGACTTTTTGAAACACTAAATATCATACTTAGGACTGATTTTTCAATTGCCAGTTAACAGTATCTGTCAGATAAACGCTAGCTCTATCTTGTTTTGACTGATGAGCTGATGACTTTAGAAAAGGATAGTTATAATTTTAACCAACGAATAAGTTTATCTGGCGATTTAAAAATCAGCCCTTAGTTAACCAGATTAAGTACAATTGGAAAATATTTATTTTTGTTGCATATTGGCAGCAAATAACTTTATTTTAAATTGTTTTTTAAATATCAACACATGTCAAGATCACTTATTATCGCAAAAAAAACGAACTAGATACACAAAGGAAGCTCATCACAGTTTTGTTTCTTCGTAAATTATGTACAATTTTTTTGAATACGGCCAAGTCAAGCATTAGTCCCAGCGCACAAAGAAAAAAAAAGAAAAGACCCGATCTACGGTGCCAATACCAATTCAGTGTCACTGATCCACGCCGGGGCCTCCTCAACGCTGGAAGATATCTGCGTGCGTATGAAACATACCACTGTTACTGGGTGCTTTATATTCTACTTGTTAATAGGTGAAAACCATACACATCTTATAATTTATACGGACGATGTAAGACTCAGCGTTCAGTCAGGAGCCGTTAGTACAGGTAAATTCACCAAAACTGGCAGGAATGGATCGAGTAAGCGACAGAAAGTATCTATGTGTGGATGTCAAAATGACAGTAGATACAGGTTGGTATAGCAGAGCCGCATACACAAAATGATAGATGTCATTCATGTCATTTATTCCATTCGTGCCAGCTTTAGTGAATTTAACTGTACTGGGTGCTTTATCTTCTACTTGTTAATAGGTGAAATCCATACACATCTTAAAATTATACGGACGGTGAAAGACCCAGCGCTCAGCCGAGACCGTTATTAGAAATATATGTTACACACCTCGTATAAACTCGTAAGACTCAATGTACATAGTTGATATAATCTAATTTGAATCTTTCATGAATTAATTTATTTAATTTTAAAATAAATTTATTTTGTTTAATTGCTTTTTCAAATGGAACAAGGTTCAAATTGAAAACAAGAAAAATAACTATGGTGGGTCTTACAAGGATAAGGGTGCGGCTACACTGACGCGGAGCGGATCGGAGCTGTGAAAAATTGACCAATTACATTCTTCAAATTCGAATTCGCAACATTGTGACGCGGTCTCATTGGCCGAGCTCCCACAGCTCCGCTCCGCTCCGCGTCAGTGGAGCGGCACTCTAAGACCGATCACTGGTGTCTGGCTGGCCACTGGTTCTTTTACCCTATAACTAAAGAGTAGTCTAAATAAAAATAAATACCGTCCAATAATTTCAGTCAGTAGTAAAAAGGCAAATAAAAAAAAATTGGCTCCATGTCATGGTTTATTTTTGTTTAATCTACTCTATATTCATTTGTTTTTTCTCTATGGTATAAAATAACCCCTTACAAGAGTCACATCAAAAAATAATGCAATCTGGATAAAAGTACAATATCTACGCATTTATATTATTACTGCTCTAAAATGCGTTCAAAAACCACAGGAAATGACCAGCATTATTAAAAGAGAAGTTTTGTTTTTCACGTGATTTTTTCTATGGTGATGGTCTTACAAATTAGCCGACGCTTCATAGAGAACCAAAAATTTTTTGAGGAAAAAAAAAATCTTCACCATTTTTCCTAATCGAAACACTATACGGATGCTATTTTGCAATAATGTGTCAACCCACGTCAATTCGTCAATTAAAACTCAATTCTATAAATTACTAATTAAAGTTGACATTTTATTGCAAAATGGATGTGGGTTGACGCATTATTGCAAAACGGCATCCTTACTGAATATCGTCGGGGATAGTGCAATACCGCGTAACTAACACATGCAGATAAAGATTAGATTCCATAGAAGTATGTTTGAAATAAGAATCTTACTGACATGTGTTAGATATTGCACTATCCCCGAAGATATGTCCTTAAACTGAGAACAATCATTATAATTTCACTATGTAGCTTGTGTGTATTTTGAAGTTTACTCTTTTATAATCACCAAATTAAAAATTTTAAAAACCGACTTCAACCGGTTTCTCCAAGATTCCGGATATGTTTCCATCATTGGTTTCCTCAAATCCTACTTTCTGAATGCAAATTCTTGTAAATGAATGAAAATTACCAAAAGCGCCATACATGTACCTATAACAATTGAAGAGATCCCTCGATTTCTCCAAGATCCCATCATCAGACCGCAACTTGGTGCCAACGGGACCATCTCGGGGTAATACACGTTCGATCACAAAAAGAAATTTTAAAATCGGTTCACTATTCTCGGAGATATCGGGTAACATACATACAACAAAAAAAAAATTCAGTCGAATTGAAGTCGGTTAAAAATAGTTAAGATATTAATGCTGCATATTTAGGTTATTACTAGCAAATTTTGGTTAAATACTAAAAATATGTAAAAAGAGTGTTTCTTTTTCGCCTACAAAATGCTATGCAGTTTGGCGAAGATTTAAATAGATTTTTTATAATTTGTCTTTTAGACAAAATAAAAAAAAATTATTGAATCATTCGCGTGGTGGACGCACCAGACCCTTAAGGCTGGTTCCTGTGTCACACGGACCGCCCGCGTGGAGCAAATATGTATTGAATCAATGGCGCGTTTCAGACTGGCGCGGTTTGAAACACGCCATTGTGATTGTGACACGCGTGACACAGGAACCAGCCTAAGTGACATAAGCCTGGCCTAGGTTACCTCCATAATGCCAGCGCTGGGCTCCGAAGCGTAGCCCTCGAAGTGCCTCGGGTCCTCCTCGTAGTCTGATGATGATGATGAGTCGTTGTCGGTGCCGCGACCCGTGCGGACGGAGCACACCATTTGTGCTAGGTCCGTGAATGTGTAGCTGGAACGAATGGTGCGCCGTTAAGTAATATACGAGTCAATTTCATTTTAACTGTTGTTTTGAAAATGTCGTGATATAGTGTGTTTACAATCTCACAGGCATTCTATATTTAACTTTTTTATAATTCTAACCAGTGGCCCATTTTTCGAAAGCTTGTAACTTGTATACAAGTGGAAGTCCTTAACTAATGAATAGTGTTAAGAAGAGACCTTCCACTTGTATTACAAGATACAAGCTTTTGAGAAACGGGCGCCAGACCGCAGAAAAGTAATATGATATTTATTTCCGATCCGTTACCATTTTTTCATAAATTTTTCAATGGCGGTTCGAAAAATATATGTAAATTCTGGGACATTTTTTTTCTCGGATTAGGATCGAAAGAGTTCACAATTTTGAGTAGAAATCATATAAAAATACATATATTATAAATAAAATAGGTGAGAAATAAAAGTAAAAGTAATCTGAGTGATCTAATCAAAATTTCATTAGATTATTTTTAACTGAACAGTTAAAACTGATCGTCTGTGGCTCGCTTTACACTATATGTGACGTGAGACACTCACTCGGTCAGCTGCGGCAGATCATCAGTCAAGCGCGGGTCGCTCGCGTATCTCATCGAACGACCCGCACTGGCAGTCTTGCACGTGATTGGCTACACACTGAGGCACTCACTCGGTCAGCTGCGGCAGATCATCAGTCAAGCGCGAGTCGCTCGCGTATCTCATCGAACGACACGCACTGGCAGTCTTGCACGTGATTGGCTACACACTGAGGCACTCACTCGGTCAGCTGCGGCAGATCATCAGTCAAGCGCGGGTCGCTCGCGTATCTCATCGAACGACCCGCACTGGCGGTCTTGCACGTGATTGGCTACACTACGACACTCACTCGGTCAGCTGCGGCAGATCATCAGTCAAGCGCGGGTCGCTCGCGTATCTCATCGAACGACCCGCACTGGCGGTCTTGCACGTGATTGGCTACACACTGAGACACTAACTCGGTCAGCTGCGGCAGATCATCAGTCAAGCGCGGGTCGCTCGCGTATCTCATCGAACGACCCGCACTGGCGGTCTTGCACGTGATTGGCTAAACACTGAGACACTAACTCGGTCAGCTGCGGCAGATCATCAGTCAAGCGCGGGTCGCTCGCGTATCTCATCGAACGACCCGCACTGGCGGTCTTGCACGTGATTGGCTAAACACTGAGACACTAACTCGGTCAGCTGCGGCAGATCATCAGTCAAGCGCGGGTCGCTCGCGTATCTCATCGAACGACCCACACTGGCGGTCTTGCACGTGATTGGCTAAACACTGAGACACTAACTCGGTCAGCTGCGGCAGATCATCAGTCAAGCGCGGGTCGCTCGCGTATCTCATCGAACGACCCGCACTGGCGGTCTTGCACGTGATTGGCTACACTACGACACTCACTCGGTCAGCTGCGGCAGATCATCAGTCAAGCGCGGGTCGCTCGCGTATCTCATCGAACGACCCGCACTGGCGGTCTTGCACGTGATTGGCTACACAGTAAGACACTCACTCGGTCAGCTGCGGCAGATCATCAGTCAAGCGCGGGTCGCTCGCGTATCTCATCGACCGACCAGCGCTGGCGGTCTTGCACGTGATTGGCTACACACTACGACACTCACTCGGTCAGCTGCGGCAGATCATCAGTCAAGCGCGGGTCGCTCGCGTATCTCATCGAACGACCCGCACTGGCGGTCTTGCACGTGATTGGCTACACACTGAGACACTCACTCGGTCAGCTGCGGCAGATCATCAGTCAAGCGCGGGTCGCTCGCGAATCTCATAGAACGACCCGCACTGGCGGTCTTGCACGTGATTGGCTACACACTGAGACACTCACTCGGTCAGCTGCGGCAGATCATCAGTCAAGCGCGGGTCGCTCGCGAATCTCATAGAACGACCCGCACTGGCGGTCTTGCACGTGATTGGCTACACTACGACACTCACTCGGTCAGCTGCGGCAGATCATCAGTCAAGCACGGGTCGCTCGCGTATCTCGTCGAACGACCCGCACTGGCGGTATTGCACCTGATTGGCTACACACAGACACTCACTCGGTCAGCTGCGGCAGGTCGTCAGTCCGGCGCGGGTCGCTCGCGTATGTCATCGACAAACCCCGGATGACGGGAGATAGACGTCTACAAGGATAAGGCGTCGCTGCCGCTCAAGGCCGCAATCCGCGGCCTGCCACCAGGCATGACCCCACAGGAGGTGAAGGATGCATGCGCCGTGAAGGGGTACACGGTGGAGCATGCAAAGCTTATTTCAGGTGGCAGAGGACGAGGAGGCAGCCTCTACTTCGTGCGGCTGGAGGGTTCGGCCAGGGAATGCGCGGCATTCCTGGACATCACCGAACTCTGCGGCATCACCAACAAGATCCGGGTCGAACCCTGGAGGGGCAAAGCCGGCCCCCCGCAGTGCCTCCGGTGCCAGGGATTCAGGCACTCATCCCTGGGTTGCCGGAGGCCTGCGGTCTGCGTAAGTTGCGCAGGAAACCATCTTTCTCGGGAGTGCCCACGCCCAAAGGAGGAGCCAGCGACCTGCTCGCATTGCGGGGGAGACCACCCCGCAAACCACAAACAATGTAGGGTCTTCCAGGACGAGCTCCGCAACTGGGCGAAGGGCAGAGGAGGCACGAGGGCCTTCACTCACCGCCGCCGCCAGCAGCAACAACAACGGCAGCAACAACGCAGGGGGCCTGACACCAGGCACACTGTAAGGTCGGGAGAGGTTACGGAGTCCGCTCCGCAATCTCTCATGGCGCAAGCCAATCCCCCTAGGGCCCGCACGGGAGGACTGTCAGCGCAGCCACCGCGCCGCGCCAACACAGCCCGCACGCAGCAGCCGCAGCCGGACCAGCAGGACATCCCGCCGCACTTCGCCGCTTTGGCCTCGGCCATTTCTATAGCGGTAACAAAGGTACTAGCCGAGACCTTACCAACTCTCGCGCTAATGTAGTTGGTTGACCCCAACCAAACTACCACGCTACCCCATCCACCTTACCAATCCCAATATGTGTAGTACATCCCTACGTGTTGTGTATTGGAACGCTCAATCCCTAACCGGTAAAACTAATGAGATTCGCCATTTCCTTCACAGCCAGGACATCGACATCATGCTGATCTGCGAGACGATGCTCAAGGCATCCTCGCTGTTCCGCATCGGAGGGTACAACGTGTACCGAACACACGAGCAGGCAGCGGATGGCCGTCCTTACAGGGGACTGGCCATCCTAGTGAAGAGGACCATCGTCCACCAACTGGTGGACCCGCCGCAGCACCTTTCAGCTATGTCTGCCCTCGGGGTAGACATAAGCCTCACGAAACACCACTTACGCCTGTATTCTATTTACAGGCCCTGTGGATACTGCCGCATTGCCGACATGCGCAGCGACCTGACGCAGCTCCTGGTCGACTCCCCCGTGCCGACCATCCTGGCCGGGGACTTCAACGCCGAGCACCCGGCCTGGAACTCGTCAGCCGAGTCCCAGGCCGGCACGCGCATCTACCAGCTCGTGGACGAGCTGGACCTCGTAGTGGGTGGGGCCCTCTACCCCACCCACTACAGCGATCATGTCGTTGGTAACAGTATCCCTAGAGGTACTAATATTGATTTCGCAGTTTCTCGAGGGGTCGACTCTGTCATGCGACACGAGGTATTCGACGACCTCACATCAGACCACCGACCAGTGCTGCTGTCTATCGACGACCTACCGACATCGAGACTCACCAGAGGACCGGGACGCCGCTACAACTGGCAGGCTTTCTCAGAAGCCTTGGTAATTACTCCCCGCACAGGTCCCATCTCAACAGCCGCAGACGTAGAGGAGGCAACAGCCGCAATCACCGGGCACATCAGGGCGGCCCTCGACACAGCCGCAGAGACGATCCCGCACACCGACCGCCGCAAACCTCTCCCAAGGCCAATTCAGGCGCTTTTGGAGAAAAAGCGATGGTATAGACGGCAGTGGCAAAGGCTTAGAGCTCAGTCCCTCAAGACTGAGCTCAACCGCCTTGAGCGACTGCTTAGGGAAAAGCTCAGAGAGCACCGCGCTGAAAGCTGGGAAGCGCATATTGATGACGTTTCTGATCATGTTCCCTCTATCCACAGGTTATGCAGAGCACTCACCAACACCGCCGAGCCGGCGCGGCCGCTACGGGACGCCAATGGGCACTTGCAATATGCTGCCCGAGACCGAGCAGAGTTACTCTCTCTCAGTCTCGAGCAGCAATTCAAACCCAATCCAGCCACCAACCAACAGCACACCACGGACATCGAAGAGCGCGTTCGAGAATATCTCAGCGTGCCCTTACTGCCGCACGATGATCCAATTTTCTTCTCTCCTTCGCAGGTCCAGCAGACGATCAAGCATCACTGCAACCCCAGAAAGGCGCCCGGCCCCGATCTGATCCCAAACATGGCTCTCCGCCAACTGCCGCTAAACACTTTAGCGGCAGTGGCGCGCCTGTTCAATGGGATCATGCGATCGGGGCACTTCCCGACCTCCTGGAAGGCAGGGCAAGTCATTGCCCTGCCCAAGCCGGGGAAGGACCCGACTAGGCCGGACAGCTACCGGCCTATCACGCTGTTGAGCACCCTCTCGAAAGTATTCGAGAGGTTGTTGCTCACACACCTCCGTCCTCACATTGCCCCTAGACCGGAGCAATTCGGTTTTAGGGCGCACCACTCCACCACTCTCCAACTCACTCGAGTGCTGCACCACATGGGTGCAGCACTCAACAAGAAGGAATTCACCGTGGCCGTTCTATTGGACATGGAGAAAGCCTTCGACCGAGTGTGGCACGAAGGTCTAATTTATAAACTTTCTCTGTCCACAGCACCCCGCCGCATCGTGAGGCTCATAGCTGCATTCCTGGCAGAGCGGCGCTTCCACGTCAAAGTGGAGGGCAGCCTCTCCCAAGAGCGCCCCATCCTGGCGGGCGTTCCGCAAGGGAGCTGCCTGTCACCAGCATGCTATGGGTGGTATACCAACGACATACCAGTCGTTGGCAACACACAACTCGCTCTCTTTGCAGATGACGCAGCCTACTTCGCCAGCTCCTACAAGATGCGGCACGCGGTCGCCAAGATCCAGCCGACTCTCGACGCCCTCCCTGACTGGCTCTCCAAGTGGAGACTTTCAGTCAACGTGGGTAAAACTCAGACTCTCATTACTGGTAGTAAACGGACCCTACCAGATCCTCCTTCCCTTCTAGGTCAGCCACTGTCATGGGCACCCACAGTGAAATACCTGGGGGTGACCATCGACAGGAGGCTGCGCATGGGGCCACACGTTGCCGAGACCGTCCAACGAGCGAACGTGGCTCGCTTCAAACTCCGGCCACTATTTTGCAGCAAGCTGCCTCTGCGAACCAAACTTGGGCTTTACAAAGCCTACGTTCGGTCTCGCCTAACTTATGCCGCACCTGCATGGTATTCTTTCTGTTCCAGGTCCACCAAGAAGAAGCTTTGGACTGTGGAGTCCAAAGCGCTACGCACCATAGTCGCAGCCCCGCGCTATGTGCGCAATGCCTCTATCGAGCAGGGCCTGAAGTGGCGCAAACTGGACAAGTTTGTCGAGAGGCTCGCACGGGTCATGTATGACCGTGCGGACAACTCGGTCCACAAACATCTCCAGGGCATTGCGCCCCACTATGTCAGGCCACCTGACTTCAACGCTCGGGATCTCCCCCGAGCGTTGCTCCACCAGCCGCCAGACGACTGACACCAGCAGCTCTCTCTCTCGACCCAGCGGGGCCCTGCCCGGGTGCCCCCGCTGGGTCACCATTTTCTCTCCTCTCTAGCAGCAGACTCTCAACGACGAGCCAGCTCTGCCGCTAGCGACACGCCGACAGCCGCGCATCGAGCATCGAGCACCAGCCTCTCTCTCTCTCCATCTGTCTTCCTTTTCAGATCTCTCTCAGATCGAACTTTGCCTTGCCTTAAACTTGCCTTTACCGCATCATCATCACCAAAATCATTTTTCTCTCTCGCCATGCCCATGGCAAATCTTCCTTCAACAGCCTCTCATCACCGTCCCCAAATGACGGTGCAACGACCGTCCCACCCTTGTGGGATGCGACCCGGCCACAGCTGCAGTAGCGGAAACGCGGGAGCAGCCACACATACTCCAGGAGGAGTATCGTTTGTATATTCAGTTCATTCAGATGACGGGAGCAAAAATGCGTTTGTCACTAGTGCTTAGTTAAATATCGACTATTCTATCGACATCCATATGAACGATTTTTTAATTTGAAATTTATAGATTATGCTAATTATGTTTCCCTAGTAGTTCCAGTTCTTTTCCAGATATCAAAAAATATATAAGTTTTTTAATATGAATTCACCAATTTTTTTAGTCAACACATTCTGATATTTTTTGTGAATAATTTCGCCGAGGATGTAAAAGTAATCTTAACAAGTGCCCTTTGAAATTCTGAGCGACATTCAAGCTGCTTTTTAGGCTTTAATTTCGGTTTTGTAACTGTCCTATGGTACTAGGTATTATTGACATATTATTGTTTATCAATTTTAAATCGCAATGCCTCTGATTACGTACGGTTGCCTAAATTACTGTTGATCAATACATTTGTAATTCATAAAATGTTGGTATGGATGTCGATAGAAAAGTCGATATTTAACTAAGCACTAGTGACAAACGCATTTTTGCTCCCGTCATCCGGGGTTTGGTCATCGAACGACCCGCACTAGCGGTCTTGCACGTGATTGGCTACACACAGACACTCACTCGGTCAGCTGCGGCAGGTCGTCAGTCCGGCGCGGGTCGGCGGCGGCGCCGGACACGCCGCCGCCGCCGCCGCGCCGCTGCCCCTCGAAGTAGGCCGCGCCGTGCCGGTACCCCACCTCGCGTATCTCGTCGAACGACCCGCACTGGCGGTCTTGCACGTGATTGGCTACACACTGAGACACTCACTCGGTCAGCTGCGGCAGGTCGTCAGTCCGGCGCGGGTCGGCGGCGGCGCCGGACACGCCGCCGCCGCCGCCGCGCCGCTGCCCCTCGAAGTAGGCCGCGCCGTGCCGGTACCCCACCTCGCGGATCTAGTCGAACGACCCACACTGGCGGTCTTGCACGTGATTGGCTACACAGTAAGACACTCACTCGGTCAGCTGCGGCAGGTCGTCAGTCCGGCGCGGGTCGGCGGCGGCGCCGGACACGCCGCCGCCGCCGCCGCGCCGCTGCCCCTCGAAGTAGGCCGCGCCGTGCCGGTACCCCACCTCGCGGATCTAGTCGAACGACCCACACTGGCGGTCTTGCACGTGATTGGCTACACAGTAAGACACTCACTCGGTCAGCTGCGGCAGGTCGTCAGTCCGGCGCGGGTCGGCGGCGGCGCCGGACACGCCGCCGCCGCCGCCGCGCCGCTGCCCCTCGAAGTAGGCCGCGCCGTGCCGGTACCCCACCTCGCGGATCTCGTCGAACGACCCGAATTGGAGGGTCTTGTACGCGTCGATTGGTGGGCGGATGTATTCGCAGTAATCGGATTTTTTCACCTCCTGTTGGTGTTAGAGAGAATTTTAAGTACAAGATTCACCATCGTCCGAGGTGGGATTCGAACCCACGTTGTCAGCATTCGCGGCTATTGAGACTTACAGAGTTGCACGAGAATGTAGAGTACAGTCACCACACGGGATTGTTGAGCCACTTGCCACTGTTCGCAACTTGGTCGAATAATACAAATCGGGTTCCGAACTCTTATAAGGCTGGTATCACGACTTCGGCCGAACTCTGCTGACCAATGGGGCGGTCGTTGCTACGGTTAGCCAATGACCGCTCGCGTATTCTTCAGAAGGTGACATTACCATGGTTACGTAATAACAAAAATGTTTAACCAATGATTATTCGCTATTTTTCCGGAAGCTGACGTTACTATAGTTACGTTATAACATCCGCTTTAGACCTGGAGACGTCAATCTAACTTCAGAGCCCTGATGGTAATTTGGTTCACTTTCCTTTTAACGCCTGTCACTGACAGGTATTTTTTCAAAGTTAGAATTTCAGTCAGAAACTATCAAGTTTCTATTATACATTTTTATGGCGACTGACAGATTATAGGATTATGGGTAGAATGTCAAAGGTTACCTACCATATTTCTACAAAGGTTACATTACATAAGTTTTCAACTAACGTCAACTGAGCTGTAACGAATGATAATAAAGACAGCAATAGCATTTGTCTCTGTCAATGAAAAAATAATTTTTCTCCAATATGCTCGGAAATGTTCGCATTAATGTAGCAAAAACGAAACGCGAAGTACCTTCTTATGTACCAGCTCAAATTAAAAAAAAAGATTTTCATTATTGTACAGTTTTTGCGGCCGCGAAATTGTACTAAAATCCATTAATGTATTGTTTTTTACTTCTTAAAAACTACTTTTGGACTTTGAAAAAAATGCATACAGCCAAATTCTAAAGCCACGACCAAACGCCTGGTCTGGATAGAGCGAGAGACGGCGATCAAATCTATGGCCGTCTCGTTCTATCATGAGTTACAAACGCCTCGGTGTGTCAGGTCGTGTAGGTACGGTTTAATGAAACCATAGATATCGTTACTATTTTTTATGAACGACCATGCATTAAAAAAAAGTTTAGGCGGGAATCATAAGAGATTTTTTCTTTTCAATTGTTATTCAATTTGCAAGAAAAATATTTTGTTTTATTTCCTTGCATGTTTGGAGAAAAGTCCTATATGTGCCTCGGACGGAAATAGAATTTCGTGGATTCGTATGTAATTGTCGGCCTCAGCTTCGCTTCGTCCGACAAAAAATACTCATCCACGAAATTCGCTTTCCCGGCCTCTGCAATAATGTACTATAAAATTGCTCGATAACATGCCTATTTATATAAATATGAATGGAAAAAATACCTCGCCTATTAATATCAAATAAAATCATGGGTTCCGATTTGAAGCAAATACGAATAAATTACCAAACGGTTTTAAACAAATCTGTGAAGAACTGTCGTTATCCAGTTTCCTCTAGGAACAACGACATCTAGCGTCTGATAATGGCCGATGACTAATCCTTAATTCTCGTAGACGAAGAAATTTTTATTATTTCAACTAGTTTTGACACAATGAAATTTTGACGCAATAAAGATTCGTATTTGGCTGACATATCATCGGGGAACATCGGTCATGTCGCGATCGTGCCTACTAACGAAAAATACCGAACCCATAATATTACACTACCAAATTGCATCCATTGCCAAGTGGCTCTTGGCAATGGATACAATTTGGTCGTGTAATATTATGGGTTCGGTAAACTTCGGTATTTTTCGTTAGTAGGCACGATCGCGACATGACCGATGTTCCCCGATGATATGTCAGTCAAATACGAATTTTTTTGCGTCAAAATTTCAGTGTGTCAAAACTAGTTGAAATAATAATAATTTCTTCGTCTACGAGAATTAAGGATTAGTCATCGGCTATTATTAGACGCTAGATGTCGTTGTTCCTAGAGGAAACTGGATAACGACAGTTCTTCATAGATTTGTTTAAAACCGTTAAGTAATTTATTCGTATTTGCTTCAAATTGGAAGCCATGATTTATCTGATATTAAGGCCACAAGAGACACGGCGATACTCGCCCAGCCACAAAACAGAATTTTGTTCTGTGCGCCCAGCTATCAGCTATCACCGCCGGGCGAGTATCGCCGTGTCTCTTTTATTTACACGGGAGTGCTTATCTTTTGTTCGTGTTTATAGCCGATAGTTCATAGCTTAGTAGCTCGCGGTGAGACCAGTGTAATGTAACCTTTGTAGAAATATGGTAGGTTACCTTTGACAATCTACCCATAATCCTATAATCTGTCAGTAGCCATAAAAATGTATAATATAAACTTGATAGTTTCTGACTGAAATTCTAACTTTGAAAAAATACCTGTCAGTGACAGCCGTTAAAAGGAAAGTGAACGAAATTACCATTTCAGGGCTCTGAAGTTAGATTAACGTCTCCAGGTCTAAAGCGGATGTTATAACGTAACTATAGTAACGTCAGCTTCCGGAAAAATAGCGAACAATCATTGGTTAAACATTTTTGTTATTACGTAACCATGGTAATGTCACCTTCTGAAGAATACGCGAGCGGTCATTGGCTAATCGTAGCAATGCCTGCCCCATTGGTCAGCAGAGTTCGGCTGAAGTCGTGATACCAGCCTCATAAGAGTTCGGGACCCGATTTGTATTATTCGACCAAGTTGCGAACAGTGGCAAGTGGCTCAACAATCCCGTGTGGTGACTGTACCTGACGGGAAAGTTACGAATGCAATTTTTGGTGTATCTTAATTTTATAACTGGGTGTTTGTATTTATAGAGAATTCTCGTACTTTCCACATATTTCTAAGATCGCTGTCATAGCCGTCACGTTTCAGACAAAAGTAGTCTTTTTCGTGAAATGCACCTGTAAAGCTAGACGCCTTTGACCACACTCTAAGGAAATTATTTTTTCTACCCTCCGCCCTTGCCGGCCGCTGCGCTAAGCTAAGTTGCCGCCTGCCGGCTCCGTTGAGCAGAAATAGTACATTATTGCAGAGGCCGGGAAAGCGAATTTCGTGGATGAGTATTTTTTGTCGGACGAAGCGAAGCTGAGGCCGACAATTACATACGAATCCACGAAATTCTATTTCCGTCCGAGGCACATATAGGACTTTTCTCCAAACATGCAAGGAAATAAAACAAAATATTTTCTTGCAAATTGAATAACAATTGAAAAGAAAAAATCTCTTATGATTCCCGCCTAAACTTTTTTTTAATGCATGGTCGTTCATAAAAAATAGTAACGATATCTATGGTTTCATTAAACCGTACCTACACGACCTGACACACCGAGGCGTTTGTAACTCATGATAGAACGAGACGGCCATAGATTTGATCGCCGTCTCTCGCTCTATCCAGACCAGGCGTTTGGTCGTGGCTTTAGAATTTGGCTGTATGCATTTTTTTCAAAGTCCAAAAGTAGTTTTTAAGAAGTAAAAAACAATACATTAATGGATTTTAGTACAATTTCGCGGCCGCAAAAACTGTACAATAATGAAAATCTTTTTTTTTAATTTGAGCTGGTACATAAGAAGGTACTTCGCGTTTCGTTTTTGCTACATTAATGCGAACATTTCCGAGCATATTGGAGAAAAATAATATACACACTTCGGCCGTTAAATGGGAAAGCACATGTTTGTCGGCCCCGGTTTCGCCTCGCCCTACAATTACACGTCATCCGAGACATTTCCCACTTAAACGGCATGTAATCTACTATTAAACCAAGCATGCGATCAATTGATGTTATGACGGAAGAAAAGACTTACCTCGAGTTGTCTATTGCATGAGACGTAGGCGAGTCGACTCTGTATATCCGGCAAATTTGGCACTTTTACAGGTGTTGTGAACGGGTTCCATCTGAAAAGAAACATGTTTTTGTGCGTTGAAGATTAAAATAAAGTTGCTTATAGTTTTATGATATCGTAACGGCGGCAATGCCCGGCATTTGATATTTGCAATCATAATGTCGTATAAATAAAATTGATAGCAAGGTGTCGACCAAGGCTCTAAAACAGGGACATATCTCTGATCATCATCATCCTAGAGGGAAAAATTGAGGGCAAGAGAGGAAGAGGAAGACCTAGACTAACTTACTTAAACCAAGTGAAGGAGAAAGTCGCAGTCGAGTCGTATAGGGACCTCAAGAAACTGGCAATGGAGAGAGAGGAATGGCGGTTACTCCACCGACAATGATGATGATGATATCTCTGATACTAAAGAAAATTACTAGAACTTTGTTAATTTCATGCCTTAAAACATTTTTTAAATTAATTTTGGAAAACAATATTCCTAATGTATATTTAAATATTTATCAAACGGGTTACTCATGTAATTTAAGTCTATAATTTCTCGACATATTTCGATCCATTTAGAGGAGCATAGAGTACGCGCGACCAAAGCCCGACGTGTACTGCGGGCTTGCGCTCTGCTAGAGCGAGTGCGAGCAACGCTAGCGGGGGCGGCGAAGGAGGAAAACTACCCTCATTCTCGTCGAAAAGTTCAACATGTCGAGAAATTATCGTCTTAAATTACGTGAGTAACCCGTTTGATAAATATTTAAATATGTTTGAGTCTCACATTAGTTATATTTCTAAAATTCCTGAAGTAATGGTTTTAAGAAGAAATAAACCAGCAAGTAGGTACATAGAAAATTTAATGTTCATATTTATTTTGACAGGCCGGCTTACGCATAGTGCTGCCATCTCACCGCCCCATAGTGGCAGAAAAAAGTATCAAAAACCCTCATTATAGCAGTTATGGTTCATTTATGAAATACTGATGTAGTGCAAAATCTTTTTCCTTCGGCTTGTCACGGAAACGTCCGAATTCATATTGTTGTCACAATCAATATTCAATGCACTGAAGCTTCAGTGTGAGTCAGACAGATTACAACAAACTAAGGAAATAGTACATTGTGCATGAAGGGAGGTAAGTACGGAATTACCAACGAGAGTGTTAGAAGCCCGACACCGTTGGCGGAGGCTTTTAAAGACTCGAGTTAGTATTCCGCTTACCGATCGTGCTGCATACAATGTTTTTCATCACACTACTTGCGACAAAAAAATAAGTTTTTAGGCAAAATATTATTAAATGTCGTACTGACATTTCTATTATTACCAAGGGAATTTCACTTTTCTATTACTCCCGCTATGCACGCAAGCAATGGCGCGCTTAGACAACAAACGTCATGAAAAAGATTTTGCACTACATCTCATCCTATTAGTGCAAATACCTGTCAAGTGCACGAATTGCGTTATTCAATAACCCTTCGGGTGGCAGGACCGTTACGTCAAAAAGCTGTCAGGTGGCGGCGGCATTTTGCGCGAAAATAGTCAAGTGCCAGGGTGGTCCGACGGGTGGTCAACGAGAAATTGGCGGGAGTTACAAATTTAACTATTATTGTGTGTTAATGTATGAAGCTTATATAAAAATTACACAGCGTTACTTATAGGCTATTAATTCCATTAACAAACATATATTTTTAGAAATAACGCAACTGAAATGTGCGCACAAACTTTAAATTTTCGCGCCAAATACGCAAAAACGAGTCGGCCGCTCGGCACTTGGGGATTTTTCAGATCGGCCGGGAGTCGACCGCTCGGCACTCGGGGACTTTTTAAATCGGCCAGGAGCGACCGCCCAGCAGTCCAGTGTATAATGACGTGTAATTGTAGGCCGAAGCGAAGCCGAGCCCGACAAACATGTGATCCGAGGCTTTCCCATTTAACGGCCGAGGTGTGTATATTATTTTTCTGCTCAACGGAGCCGGCAGGCGGCAACTTAATAGGCGGCAAAGTGCCGTTTCTCGGCCGGAGGACAGAAAAAGGTATTTGCACTAATAGGACGCCGTAAAGTGTAACACTAACCTCTTCCAAAGCAGCCACCACCCCGACAGGTCGTCCCCGTAATTGGTCAAGTCTGTGTCGTCCTGGGATCCCACGTCGATCGCGAGGATATGCTTCGCGCCCAGCGAACGCATCACGTCAGCTGCGGATTTGATATAGCACGTCAGTAGCGTGGGGATAGGCTCTTTTACAATTTTTTTAGTGTCATGTTATAAAAAGATCTAATAGTACTCAAAAGAAAATAAGGGCCCTCTAGAGACTGCTACTTTATACCTTTATAGCAATTACACTGGGTCGTTGGAAGCAGGCAAATAAAGTCAGTTTTTTTATGTGACGAAGGTAGTCAACTGAGGTCAGCCCACCTGATGGAAAGCAGGAACTGAGGCCCATGAACATAGTGATCAAAAGATCGCCTATGCGCTGCCTACCCTGAGGACTTAGATGGATTGCCTCTATCTATGCCAGTAATTACACCGGCAATGTTATCCCCAAACCGAAACACAGCAGTGCAAACACTGCTATTTAGCAGGTTAACGGGTAAGACGGTGGTAGCTATCCGGGCGGACCCTGCACGACGTCCTACCACCAGAGATTCGGTTACAAAAAAGACAGTGGTTATGGATGCAAGAAGTGGGTTATTTTCTTTTGAGGAGTATTTATAAATATTACCGTAAGTAGTACTACTTCAATATCAAATAAACTCGCCGAGATCGAGATACTACAATATGATATACATATAAGGCTTTTTCACGAAATAAAGTAGCCATTGCTGTATAATTCTTTTTTTTTTGTATGAAACCATAGCTTAGTATGGGTGTTATTATTATTACAAAGAAGCGCTCTTTGCCTATCTTCTCGGATGCTGTGGTTGATATTTATATCAATTTCTCCATTGACGTTAATTTAAACTTCTGGATTTAAGTAGTGTTTCTTACTTATTTTACCATTTTGGGTCATTTAGTTTCCCAATGGGTCTTAAGTAAATTACAATAGCGATACTTTAGTAAAAAGTGAAACTGTGAATCTCGTGTCTACAATTTTTATTAATTATTTCAAGACTAACATTGTTGAAATCGTCTCGGAAGTTCGCACTTTTTTGGTCGTGAACTTTTGCATTAAGCATTATCTGAAGTTATTTGATTTTGACGACATTTCAGCGAATGCTTTTGGATATTGTATTGTTGAACATAAAACAGAAGAATCAATTTACAGTCCCATGGCTGTTAGAACTACATAGGACTGTTGCGTAATAGTAGAGACTGATTTTATGATGGCTACTTTATTTCGTGAACAAGCTTTAATTTTGGGAAAGTGTAACATTCCTAAAAACGCTCGTTACTAATATCGTCAATCTAGTGACGTCACTGAATTGTTTTATTGTAAGGGGAAATCGTGACGTCGTTCAACAGCAATGTTAATAGTTTTTATAACATTAGATGGTGTATATTCGACGGGATTTTCGATATATCGTCGGCTGACAACCAAACTCACTATAAAAACTGTCACTACTCTTAGCAACCTCTTATGTCAGTATTGAATCAGAACTTAGATACAATCTCTATTTCAAGTAGGTATTTGTTACTTAGTGAGTTTCGGTTATCAACCGACGATATTATTATCTATATGTTTAATCAAATCAAATATTTCATATGTTATCCAAATTCATATTTAACAATTGATGTTTTTCCTTTCCAATACACAATTATGCCACCACATTTTATCACTTATCAACTGTATTCAAATAATTGTTTTATTTATATTATAAACAGTAAAAATATCAAATTTGGGTTAAATAGGTGACATCTTTATTCAATAAATGCGGTGACATATTAACCTTCAACTACCGAGGTGATTTTGAGTAAAACTAATAGCAACTTTAAACCCTCTGCATTAAGTTGAAAATGAATACGTGTCTGTGAGACACTCAGCTCGTTAGTTAAAGGTTACACCCCTTATTCAAGGCCTCCTAACTTGGCAATACTATAAGTGTTATTTGTCTCTTTTCGTCTTATCAAAAAGTCTATAAGACGGAAAGGGATAAACAATACTTATGAATAAGGAGGTAAATTATTTTTCACACCACCTATTCGAATACGGGCCTTTTCTTCGCTGCTGGGGGGAATCAAAGTGGCACTTTTCTGTTCAAGGACTTTCTATTGCCAGCCTAAAATTACAATGAAATATGAAAATAAACAGTACGTTCATAATTGATAAAAATTTCTTCAAAATCTATTATTTGCATAAATATTAAATATTGATATATCTTTTCTTTTTCTCATAGGTGGTGTGAAAAGCAGTATGTGTCACACGGTATCAAAATTATTTCGACTTGGGCGTTAACGCTTGAATCCTTCATTAGTTTCATTACGCTCAGGATTTCACTTCCTCCCTACGGTCGGGATTCAATTGTGGAGTCCGTCGCTCCATTCAGGATTCAACATACGCCCACGCCGGAAATATTCCATTTTGATCCTTTGTGACACAATCTACTAGATATATTTATTTAACCCTTAGGTGCATATGGTATCACACATTTTAATTCTGAAATGACTTATGTAAACAATCGATGCTAATTAGAACTCTGTTGCTCAGTGTGTCAGTCGCAATTGATTACTTATTTCGACATGTGTCATTTCGGTCGTATCATTTATGATACTGTATGCACCTAAGGGTTAAGAATAGTTTACAGTACCAGGCACGTTGTTAACGTAGCACCCATCCAGCAGTAGATGTCCATCCTTAGGGTCGCAAATCGGCGGGAAAATGCCCGCGATACTCATCGACGCACGGCAATACCTCCACAGCGTATCTGTTGATCATCCATCTCTCTATCCCATTCTTGTTCATTGGGATTCCTCTCTCCGTCCCTTTAGAGCTGTCCAGGGTTGCCATTACTCACCGTATGGGACTGAGTGTAAATTTGAACATGAGGGTAGTTAGAGTTAGAGTGAGAGTGCGATGTGAAGCGATAGGTTTTTGTAGTACTAGAAGATGTCTCTATGTATTGAGCCTAATTAAAAACGCTGGAAACCTTAATGATTTTTTGAATTTACTAATCCTTATCTAAAAGCAATCTAAATAAATAGAAATTAGTTATAGAGTAGAGTGAATAGTAAAAATCATATTTATATAATTATACCCAAATACGAGAACGTGTATGAAGTAAGGAGCAATCATAAAACGCATCCAACAAGGAGAACGTTTAAATTTGAAAAAGGAACTCAACACCCCCTCATATTTACACTCAGCCTAATCGGAATTCGAACGGAGCGCTGCTATTGGTCAGTCATCGGAACCGTACAACACAGACGCCTGTGATTGGTTTACCTGGGAGGTTGTTGACGTAACCGCCGTCCAATAGGAGGTGGCCGTCTACCGGGGCGCAGAGAGGCGGCATATAGCCGCTGAGAGACATCGACGCGCGAATGTAGCGCCACAGTGAACCTGTGGCGCGAATTGGCGTTTCAAATTTCAAAATTGGAATTTAAGCGTTTTGTTTTACGATGCTCATTTTTTTATAATACATTACTACATCCATGGAAAGGAAATGAATGATACCATACCCCCAATTAGTGCTTTGTGTATTTTAGTTTTACCAACCCAAATGAACGATAAGAATGATCTAGAAATAGATGTATAGAAATATGGTAACTTATACTAAGGTGAACGCAGGTCGCTACAGTATTTAAGCACATGCTGTACATGCTAAGAGTAACTACTTGCGTGGAAGGGTGTATAGTTTTAAACCGCAACCTCGCTAAAGCAGATGTGTTATCGTACGTACAAATATACAAAAGTATTCGCATAGACAAACCTCCACCACGGAATTATACAACTAAGGTGTTAAACAACTTAGCAATTAGCGAAATACATAGAGTGAAATGCGACAATACATGTGTAGAAACTGCATTATAATTAAAATACAAACATATAAAATATAGTTTAAAGTTTCAGCAATATCAATGGGTCTGGGAGATCTTAAGAATAGAAACTCATATCAGAATTGAGACAGTATAATTAAATTAATAGTTGTTATACTTAATTAAATTAACCATATCACACGGACGGACATACACGTTCCCGAAATGCCGTTGGCACACCTTTTAAGCTACGTGAGTTCGAAAATAAAATAAATTTGATACATAAATGAACGTGTATTTACAGATTACTAGCCATTTCTTGTATTATATAAAACATGATAGCAATAAATAAGTAAATAAAATAGTAAACATCTTCGGATATCTTACACAAATCGACCTAGTCACACGGTAAGCTCAATTAAGGCTTGTGCAGTGGGTACCAAGCGACGATACATATAACAGATAGATATATATAATACTTAAATACATAGACAGCCAAAACCAGGGAACAAATATTTGTGATAAATAAATACGTAAATAAATTTCGTCATCGGGATTCAAACCCGGAACCTCCCGCTTCGCAGGCAACTAGGTTACAGAGGCTGACACAATTTATGGGAATTTATATCGGTTATGGAGTTTGTCTCTGTCCATCAGTGCTGATTACCAAAATACTAAAGATATGTATAGGTAAGTATTTAACATTATTTTATCAAATTGATTAATGTTTGGTACCTGTCCGAATCGATAAGTTTTTAAAAATAACGTTGAGATTTCAAAGTTGTTCGATTAAGTAAATATATTTGAAATTAATCTATAATACGTCAAATAGCGATAACACATCTACACGTACGGTTCAAAAAGGAATGAGAAATGACGGAAAATATGTAAAATATGGGTAACGAAAACCACACTCATGCATATACGTAAAAAAGTTTTATTAATGAAAAATGATGCAAACAATACAACATATATATTGTTCAATCCAACCCGACATTGAAACGCATCGATATTGATTATTTACTAATATTGAACAGTTCCAAATAAGGAACTTTATGTTCCAGAGCGGAACTCCCAAGCGTTACTCGATAAACCAATCACAAGCGCCTGATCTTTTTCAATTAGATAAGCAATGGCAAACCCAGGAAGCTAATGTCGGATTCGTTACGGTATTATAGATAAATATCAAAAAAATACTGTTATGGGGTTTAGGGCAGTATAATTAGATATGGGGTAAAATAGCCAATGCTCAGCCGGGAACCGTTAGCCTCTAGCTATATTTTGCATGAGTGTGAGTGGGTCTTCCCACTGAAATATGAGACACACTTTTCAAACTCGTAAGGCCGACATCTGGTTCCTGACCGGTTACTGGTACCTTTACCTTATAAGCTGCCTTTGAAAAATACCGTTCTAATTTTAAGATGAACTTTAAATCACCATTGTTCAAGTATAAAATCTTTACTCTGGTTTAGTACAGAAATTAGAAACGTTCAGTAGTTTCACAAAGACAGCTTAAAATGGTTACCAACGAACTGCCATATCGGGATATCAGGATGCTTAGCCAAGTTGCCAATCGCTTGCGCTTAGTAGCGTATCGTAGTTTTCCCTATCTGTCACTCTTTCATATCAGTGCGACAAAGAGAGCTGCCTATCGTTTACGATTGATGATTTAGCGTTAGCGTTTGGCAACTTGTCTAAGCACCCAGTAAGGTGCTAGAGAGGGACGCGAAATATTTTACCACGGTTTTGAGGTAGAGTGTGAAACAAACTCAAAAATTGATTAGAATGACAATCGGATCTTGCTGCTTGCGTCTAACGTGATAGTAAGGTAACGACAATATCGTAATATTATTCTCAATCTCATGAACTATGTACTTTATTAATCGGTTTCTAAATATACTGGTTTTCTAAGATAACTTTCAACTTGGATAAAATCAGCATCGTGGCACAGCGTGGCTATCATGCTGAATGGTAACTGTTTTGTTATGGTAATTTCAGTATAGGTATCGGCACGAGAGTTCAGGTGAATGATTACACACATATCCAAATGAAGTAGGTACAAATTGTAAAAAATGTAGTGACTGAATGAATGACTTGCGTCAAAATATTGAAGCAAATTCCTTGAACAAACTTTTTGGTCAATCTTACAGTTGCAATTGGGTTTGCTATCAGTACGAAAGAAAAACACTAATTTCAAATTCCCCGTGTGTTT
Source organism: Thaumatotibia leucotreta (assembly GCA_025490895.1). NCBI lineage: Eukaryota > Metazoa > Arthropoda > Insecta > Lepidoptera > Tortricidae > Thaumatotibia > Thaumatotibia leucotreta. Next base: position 2,607 of record JALPQI010003837.1, on the reverse strand, counting down.
ATTTACATGACATGTTGATGTGTGCGTGGCCTCAACTCTCGTGCCGATACCTATACCCATGTATTTCTTTGTAACTGTAATATTACATTTATCATCAAATACCATTCTAACTGCTGTCAATAAATATGAATAAACACGGTGAATACGGGGTCGTGATCCCAACTGTGAAAAACATGTTAAGATGGTCATTTTGAACAAGATTTCTCATGGAACAAATATGAACGAACTTTGCTAGTGATAAAAAAAGTATGCTTGTTCATATCGGTTCCATGGAAAACCTAGTTCAGAAAGACCATCTTAACATATTTTTTCCAGTTCGGATCACGACCCAGTAATCACCCAGTTTATGAGACTCCTTTCTAAAAATTACGAATACGTGGTAAAAATATTTCGTGCCGCTCCCAACCATCTATGTCCTTGATTACAACAGAGCGTAAAAGTTTCGTAACACTACGGGACATTATGTAAGACATAATAGCTCTCAAAACACAACGGACAGACCCGGACAAACCGACCAAACATACGCACATATAAATGCAGGTGAGTGTGGTTGTACAAAATAATAGAAATAAATACTGTAGCGGACGCAGGGGTAGCGGTGCGACAATGTTGGCACAAAAATTATAAATAAGTAATAAAAAAATTGAGAAGTATGAAAAATATCTATGATTATTAGTGTGGTCCTTATTTTTAGAATTTTGTAGCGTGTTAGAGCCAATAAAGGAGCTCTTTGCAATCTCCAATTCTGTATGTTAATTTAATTATTTGACAAGAAAACAACATTAAATATTTTTCACATTTTCTAATAATTTGTCCTTTCATATGATCGTAGCAACCTCCAAATTTCGTATAAAGAAATTGAAAAAAACAAAATCTAATTTAAGTTCACATATTATGAAATAACAAAATCACAGGGTGCCCCGTAGAAAATTGCAATCGGGAGGGCAAAATTCCTATATTGGTTCGAACATCCTACAAACTTGTAAAAATAAGGACAGCAAGGATCATAAACGCAAGATAAGGCTGGGTAGGTAAAAAAAAAATAGTAAGCTTATTAAAACTTTCGTTCTCGGTACTAATGTCTGTTTTGTTGTGTCTGTTATTTGCCACGAATAAATGATTTGCATTTGTATTTGTATTCCTCTATACTTAGTAAATAAAAAATGTGATCTACCCATTTCAAGTCGAAAAATTTACTGACTAAAACGTAAAAAAAATACCAACATTGTCGTATCGCGAAAGTCAACATCATCGTAGTTATTGAAGAACGTACAATGACATGAACAGACCGCAACGAATCGCACCGAAGACCTTTGCAAGCCTCTATGGTATGATTTAGAAGACACAACCTTAAAAGAAAATCTCTAAAACAATGCTAATACGCAATACTAATGTTTATTTTTTATCAGTATTATACAGGGATCAAAACTTTTGAAAAAATAAAAACGTTTAACAAATAATCTGTATCACTTAACCATTTGAATACCTTACATCCTATTATAAGAACTTGCCTCATACTCCAAAAGCGAGCAAATGTAAGCCTTCTAGGATAATGTTTGAAAGTTTCTTTGACAATTGATTTAATGACACCTAAAGGTGTTTTATGCGTCTAAAAAGTTAAAAAGGAGTGGACTTCCACGATTTTAGTACAAATATGTTACTATTACAATTTATTTTGATTATTTGAGCAGGCATTTCAGACATTACTGTGCAATGAAACTAATTCGACATAAAAACGGTCCAAAAAATGTCGTTGAAAACTCGAAATTGTATGAAATCGTTATATGAGCATAAACTTTACACTGGAATTGTACGAATCATGGAAATAACACTGCGTCGTTCGCCGCATGAAAACAGCCTCATACTTTAATTGAGCGAAAGCATTAGACGAACGAAGAAGTATAATTAATTCACTGATACATCGCGTAACTCCCTATTGATTCAGACAATGTCGGCTTTAGAAAATAAATATAAATATCAGCAACTCATTAGAGAAGAGAATAAGGGCGCCACATTAAGTATTGAAAAAATAGAACTATCTAGAAACTGTATAATACTGAGATTTATACATTTAAATACTGTAAAATAAGTCTACATCGGACATAAACCGTTTGTAAGATATCCTTTTAAGATTGCGTCTTCGACAAATTGTAAAATACACTAGCAAAGTAGTCACACATTTCGAAACTTCAACAAACGATATCCGTTACTAAAATGCATAGCTATTTTCGCTTCGTAATCTCGTGTCGCTTATTGTATACCTCCTTGGTACTGGTCGGCAGAACTGTAGAGGCAAATATCTACATCAATATATTGGTAATCATGCAATTACTTTTCTGCGATGTAATTACTGCAAGACTCAGCCAAGACGACAAGTTAACCAATTATCCACTCACTTGCTTTGATTTTTGCGATAGACTCTATGTCTATGTAAAATAAGAGTGATGACATGTAACAAAAGCTACATGAAGCAAGTGAGTGGTTAGAACCTTAGACCACTCGGGAACTACAGGGTGAACGATACGAAGTGTCACCAATATAAAAGGACTGCGATTTTTTAGTTGCAATAATTTATTACCATATGTAAGAAGAAACTAGAGAAAAAAT